>JASCZI010060606.1:31650-54626 GCA_036250425.1 Stylosanthes scabra | reverse complement strand
TTTTTTTTTCCCCCCCCCCCCCCCCCCCCCCTTGATCTTTTATCTTTTGGTTACGTTTTTTCTTTTAATTAATTTGTTGGTTGGTTTCTGAATTGGAATATATACGTGTATAGTTTTGTCAGTTTTCTCGGTGGGGTGTTTCATTATTGAAAGTATATAGTTATTATTTATAATATCAAAATTGAAGGTCCAACTAACGTTGATATAATATCATCTGGATTCTAGCGAACTCCATCTAAATACGGATGAATGTATATTCCACATTAAATATGTGCTTTAAACTTTTCTCTCTATTTGATTTGGGTAGAATGTTTTAGTAACTATATAATGGAAAAAGAAAGGGAAGAAACATGTGCATTGGAGAGAAAAGGGCCCTTTTGTGGTATGGACTATAATTGGGAGAAACTAATATATGATATATGATGGTTAATTTTTGTGTAAACATATATACAGTAAATGTTAGCATGAATGATTATTTTTGAGTTTGTTTAATTCTGCATTTAATTTGTTGGGCACAATGGCGATAGTGCGTGGTCCTTGTTATATATAGTCACGCTCAAATAACTTGCCTAATAATAATAATAATAATAATAATGCGCGGTGATAGAATTATTATAGAAAGAAGGTTTTCCTCACGTCATGCTTGATTATATTTATATGTAGTTGTAGTGAAAGCAAAGTTTGGTGTAGACACCCCAACAGAACACATGGAAGCTTATTAGGATGAAGTAGTGGTTTCGTTTAAACAGATAGGGTATGATATATATTATCACCGTCAGGGAGTTAGGCACATTAAAGGAACCTTCTTTTATTTTTCAACACTCTATAATAATAAATAAATCGGGCATGCACCATATATATAGATATATTGCATGTGCAAGTGATGTGATAGGGTAGACTGACCCACCACGCTCCATGTTATATGAATCTTATGAAGGAACCAATTATATGAATTTAGCTTCCCAATCCATATATACATTGCTCTTATTAATGTATTATTCTGTTCTCACAATTTTTTTTTCTTTGCTTAGCTTTCATCTAACAAGACGCAATAATCAATCACATGCTATGTGTTAGCTCACTTGAATTGACTAAACGTCTCATGTCTCATAGTCATAGCAACTTCTTTCTTTGTTTTCCAAAACTTACTCCGCTTTTGGGGGCTAAGATGAAGCCTAAAATAAATTGGAATACGGCATAACGTTATAAATATATGAATTAATTATGACTTACTACATTTTAATGAGTTGAGTCAGCTCTTCAACGTTACAAAAGGGATGTAAAGTTGTAAACCATTGAGATTTTGAGATACATTCTACAGTCCAAGAAACACACTAACCACATGAATTATTCCAGTTTTTTTTATTGTACAATTTTCAATCTAAGTATCATAACACAGGCACTCACTCAGCCACGCTATATTATGATTCTAAATTTCTCGAGAAGGATTAAATTCCGGTGTAGCTACGTGTGAGGTAAATAACATTGCTATTTAAAAATTTTTAAATATGTGGAGGAACTAAAAAAAATCAAAAGAAATAATAAAATACCGACACTTGGGCTGGAAAATAAACCGCCACTTTGTTTTTTTGGGTTGCTACAAACGACTACTATATATACGTGCAAATGTGCAATAATAACCTGTGGGGCTGATTCTTGGACTTTTTTCCTGTTTTGTTTCTGGTTGAGGCTTGGATAACACTTACCTATGGGCTTGTCTAACACAGGACGCGAGGCCCGGATATTTACTCAAATCGATACGAACGATTCACACATTCAAATGGGGGTGTCTATGCCCCGCCTTATTAGTATTTAGCGCCTTTTGTTTTTTTCTTTGGGCTTCGGCCCCGTTGTAAACCAAAAAAAAAATAGTCGAAGACCAAAAGGAGAAGAATGGGATGACAGTGGGTTCAGGTTGAAGGCCAGTATTAGAATGAGAAGATAGCATTTCGCCCAAATTAGCAATGCAAGAAGAAGGAGGGAGTAGCCACCAATTTTGAAAAGTAGGCATCATCACAATTGAGAACACCAAGTTGTTGGTTGTTTGGGGCCGCAGAAAGAGAATGAAGTCAATTCAAGAATCTACATCAAATATGATTATATATGAAGTTTGCTACGGTCAATACAATCCACTTAACAAACACGCATTCATTCGTTACCGCGTCACCCACTAATGCACTATATATACGCATTTCAACTATTCACTCTCTTCCTTACTTAATTTCCTTGTTGTCACGTTATTTACTTAATTACTTTCATTCACAACACATAAATTCTAAGCTTCAAGCTAATAAGCATAATATGGCTGATAATAAGGGCCCCGCCATTCCCCCGGCAGAGCCACCACGCCGCTACCGCCACCAACGAAGCAGAACCTGCTGCTGCTGCCTATTCAGCGTCATCTGGAAGCTTCTACTAGCTCTCATCATCCTCGCTGTCATTGCAGTCCTCGTATTCTGGGTGGTTGTTCAACCCCGCATATTCAAGTTTCACGTCAACAACGCAGAGATAACCCAAATGGACTACAACAGCAACACCACCCAACTCCGCTACAACATGGTGCTCAACTTCACCGCCCACAACCCCAACAAGAAGCTCGGCATCTACTACGACAAGGTTCTAGCCAAAGCCTTCTTCATGGACACGGAGTTTGCCTCCGCCAACGTCATACCTTTCATGAACTCCTTCAGGCAAGACAAGAAGGGAACCAACCCTATGAGCGGCGTTTTCTCTGGTCAACAATTGATTTTCCTTGATTATACCCAGTACTCACAGATCAGTGACGATAAGAATCGTAGGAATTTTGAGATCTACGTGAAGCTCTACTTTGAAATGAGGTTCAGGCTTGGGGATTTTATTTCCGGCACCTACAAGCCCAAAGTGAAGTGTGATCTCAACGTTCCATTTCACAACGCCACCAAAGCTTTCACTTCTTTTAAGACCACCAAGTGTGATATTCATTTCTTCTAGGCTCTAACAATTTAAACATCGCATAAATCTGCTTTACTTTTATTCATTTATTTATTTGTTTGTTTACTTCAACACTAGTATATTGTGTTTCCGATACATACATATATATATATGCACTAATATTGCTATTCACTATTCAGTTTGTTATTCCGTTATTTGCTTTCTTTAATTTTAACAGAAGCCAGTAATTAACTGATTATCAATCACATGGTTTATATGTCAGCTTAATTAGTTGAATTGACATATCTCGCGGCAACTTGCGTTGTTTGTTATGCTTTTGACATGATGATGGCATCTTGCTTAGCCGCTACTTGGTGATAGGATCAAGTCTAAGATAATATAATTAAAAATGGCTATGAAACTCGTATAATAATAGGCAAAAATTTGATGACAGACATCTATGGGCACATACACCGGGAAAAGGGAAAATATTATTTGATAATAATAATATAGGAATATAATAAAAAAGAGTCATCCATGCAACTACTTGTTTATCAACACAACATTCGCAATGCCATGGGGTTGAATGAAGATATTTTTTAAAAAATAAATAAATAAAATAGCCTAACTTAAGGGCAATGATGTTTGAACCTAAAGTTGTATAGAAAGCATTCAAGTTTTCTATAAGTAAAATATTGTTTTTATAGGCCCACTAGAACTTATTTAGTGGTTTAGACAATCAGTAGCTACATAAATAAATCTTCAAAGGATATAATTAATGGTGATTATTTTTTTTGGGGGAATAATGATGTTTATTTATTATATGTGCACATGTACGTGGTATTTTTTCTTCATTAATCTTTATTTAATTTGTCCTTTTTAATACTTTTGATAACGAGATTTTTTTCTTCAAATTAATTATTTTTTTTAATCAAAATTTATATTAATACTTTTGATAACGAGAATTTTTTTTTCTACTTCGTCCTTGGATTGGGCACCATATATATACTTTAGGCTGCGTTTATTTTAGTGGACAGGACATTGAGACATAAATACTGACGTACATAAACTTATTTGGCGATAGAGACATGGACATTGGACACATTGTTTTTGGTCCAATTTTCACTGTCTCAATGTCCACTTCTGAACAAAGGACACTGATAAACACAGAATTTAGGAGGATGAACACGTGACTTTTAATAATTTTTTTTCCTCTTTTTATCTACAAAACTTCTTTATTATTCCATCATTATCTTTTAAAATGATAAAAATATCATTTATATTAAATTTAGTCTTGTCCATATATATCATATATGTCCATTATTGTCAAACACATAGTTTATACATATACCACTAATAGCAAGTTGATAGAAAATTGAATCAGACCAACTTTTTTTTTTGTTTTTGGTTAAATCATAATATAATACAAGAGGTGTCAATTGTTGAATTAATATCCATGTTTTTGTGCAAGACACCTCTAAACCCATTTAAGGAAAGAAATAGATAGCACAAGGTATGGTGGGATTAAGATAGTGGGCACATGATGGAAACGAACAAGTAGGCTCAATAATTTTGAAGAGAGAAACAAAATATTGACTTATTGAGTTAACGTTTGCTTGCTTAGCCATCACCACGCGTGGAATTTTCTTCAGCATGGTTCGTTCGTGGTGATTTCGGAACAGATATATACATACAGAGATCACAGAAACTCATTCAATTATATTCAACCATGTCAAAGTTATTGAACCCGGTCAATTCAATCCACTATTTGATTCATTCCATTCCATTCATAACTTAGATACTCGTACGTAACCGCAGCCGCGTTAATCCTTTCTAATTTCTACAATTATCCTCTATTATATATACTACTCACTACTCATCACCATTCTCATCAAACAATTCACTACCTTCAATCACATTTATTCATTTCCATCTCTTAGATTTAATTTACATATTTCATTGTTCTTCAATTAAGCTTATGGCTGATAATAGGCAACCAAACCTGAGCGGAGCGTACTACGGACCGGCCATTCCACCGGCTGAGCCGCCACGACGCTACCGCCCTGACCGTAACAGAAGCTGCTTCTGCTGCCTATTCAGCGGCTTCTGGAAGATTCTTCTCACGCTCATCGTCCTCGTTGTGATAGCAGGAGTGATATTCTACCTAGTGGTTCAACCTCGCATATTCAAATTCTACGTCAACAACGCCGAAATCACGCAATTCGATTACAACAGCAACACCACCCAACTCCGCTACAACATGGTGCTCAACTTCACCACTCACAACCCCAACAAGAAGCTCAGCATCTACTACGACAAGGTTGTAGCCAAAGCCTCCTTCATGGACACGCAATTCGGCTCCGCTGATGTCATCACTTTCATGAACTCGTTTAGGCAATACAAGAAGCAAAGCAACCCTATGAGCGGTGTTTTCTCTGGACAACAGAACATTTTTCTTGATTATTCTCGATACTCGCAGATCAGTGATGACAAGAATGATAGGTCTTTTGATATTTTTGTGAAGCTCTACTTCAGGATGAGGTTTAGGCTTGGTGATGTGATTACTCGCACTTACAAGCCCAAAGTTAAGTGTGACCTCAAGGTTCCGTTCATCAATGGCACCAATGCTTTCACCTTCTTTAAGCTCACCAAGTGCGATATTGATTTCTGATCATTCTAATTTGTTTTTGGAAAAGTCCTCCTCTTCCTTCTCATTGTTACTTTCACAGTTTCACAGTTTAATTTATTTGTTGTATGTTATTTTATTCATTATTCTTTGACTTTCTATAATCTACAATTCCATGTAATGAATAAATAAAGTATGTGTTGTATTCCATGTAATCTACGATTCTGGTCAACATTATTGTTTTACTCATTTTTTTTCTTTTATTAAATTTTGATTGATAATTCTTTTTATATTTTAGTATATGTAAATAAGTTTAATTTTTATTGGTAGACTTTTATTGCCTATATCTTATCTGCACATTTATTTATAAATTTTAAATATGCAACTATAATATTTTCTCGGTTACTTGCAAATTTGGTAGCGAAATACTTATCTACAAAATTTGTTGCAAATGTTTGCTAGGATTTTTTTTTAGGCAAATTTGTTAGAAAATTGGCAGCAATTTTTGTTGCGGATTTTATTACTTGCAGATTTAGCTGCAAAGATTACTTATGATATTTGATATAAATTAATTATTTGCAAAATTTGCTAAATAATTAGTTGCATCTTTTGTTATGAATTTTGCTACTTGCAGAGTTTGCTGTAATATTTACTTGCAATTTTTATTGCAACATAAGTAATTATGAACTTAGTTGCTAAAATTATCTATAATTTTTATTGCGAATTAGTTTCTTGCAAAATTTGCTGCAAAGATTAGTTGTGAATTTTTCTACGTATTTATTTCTTGGAGAATTTGTTGCAATTAGCATCTGCGGATTTTGTTGCGAAATTGGTACATGCGAACAATTTCGCAGCAAAAAATGCAGCAAAATTCGATAATAAAATCCATTTTTCCATGGAATTTTATGCGAATTTCGTCGGTTATTTGCAACAAAATTTTCAACAAAATTATTTGCGAATAAAAAAATTTACAGTAACAATTATCCACGAGCTCATATGCTGCGGATTTAATATCGCAACAAAATTCGCAGGAAACAAAATTAAATGCGATTTTTATCCACAGCTAATACGGTGTTTTTTAGTAGTGATCTTTTTTCTTTTCTTTCTTTTTTCTCTCAAAAAATAATTAACCCAAAGCAGCTAGAAATGCCCAAAAAATTCTGTAAAACTAATCAGTCCCTTATGGTAGACACTTGTGACAAAGTAGATTATTAAACGTTGCTTGACAATTAATAAGTTAGATATAATTCATTGAAGTAGTTTTTTTTAATGTTTCTAATATACTTGATCATTTTTTAATAATTCCCTTTTAACGATCCTAGTCGTGTTTTTTTTTTTTTTCTTTTCAAAAGATTAGTTATTCACTTTGAATTTTATTTAAATGAATCATTCTTAATCATTTTAATGTATTGGTCTATTTCATGTTCTAAATAAAATGATACCAATGTGGGAGAAAAAGTTGTTACGAGAATGAGAAATAGAGGAGCAAACGTAACTAATCAGCCCAATTCAAAAATGAAAATATAACAATGACAGAAGGAGCTCATTAGAGTTATTGAGAATTGTGAGTACTCTTTCCTGAACCTTCTCTCTGTCTATCTTATTTCTTCTATTCTTGAGTACTGAACCCCTCTCAACTGCTTCACCATATATATTCTATTGTTCATCCCTCTTCTTATACTTGTTCATTCTTCTTTCTTATACATGTAATTGTGAAACTCTACGGTATACCCATCTGTTCATTAATCAGCTCACACACAAATTTCCCCAACCGTATCATAAAATTAATCTAAAGTAGATCGAAATGTCTAGAAAATTAGATAAAATGTATAATGATACGTGTAGTATTACCTCAGTAAATAATAGATATACATATTTAGTTATTTACGAAGATAAGAAAATAGAATTTGACATTGTCGATTTGTAGTATGTAATTAGCGGAACGAATTTACTAAGGAAGCAGGATTAAAGATGGTAAATAGTAAATACATCCATCAAAATAGATACCATCATTTTATTTTTGGACTAACGATTTTTAGTTGAGTTTTGAAAATAAAGAAAAAGAAAAATTGAGTGGGACAGATGGGAGTTACAGAGAGGAGTGAAGTGTAACGAGTCTCGTCCTCACATATATTCACATGTATTCTTCTGTTTACTTCAATGGATAAGACATAGTTCTGTTCAATCAATCCACTGCAACTCAGACATACTTCAATGGCCACCTCTCCATTCACTACCTCCTTACTCACACTCCGCCCTTCTTCTTCTTCTTCTAAACTGTCCTTCATCAGGGCTTCTGATCGCTTCACAGTTCCTTCAACTTCAAGAAGAGAATTCTTCTTCAAGGGCCTTGCATTCCAGGCTCTTCCTCTCCTTCTTCTCACACCACAACCCTCACTCTCTAGAGAGGTTGAAGTTGGCTCTTTCCTTCCTCGTTCTCCTTCCGACCCCTCTTTTGTTCTCTTCAAAGCTTCTCCCAAGGACACCCCTGCCCTTCGAGCAGGTACCTTTTCTTTTTCACTTCCTTCTCCTTAACAAATACCATTACCACATACATGTTGTTCTTTTCAATTGATACTCTAGACATTTAGTTCATTGCAGGAAATGTGCAGCCATACCAATTCATACTCCCACCTTCTTGGAAACAGGCACGAGTAGCGAACATATTATCTGGAAATTACTGCCAGCCAAAATGCGCTGAACCCTGGGTTGAGGTCAAATTTGAAGATGATAAACAAGGAAAAGTGCAGGTAGTAGCATCCCCCTTAATTCGCCTAACTAACAAACCAAATGCAACAATTGAAGACATTGGAAGCCCTGAGAAAGTGATTGCATCTCTTGGTCCATTTGTCACTGGAAACACGTATGATCCTGATGAGCTTCTTGAGACTTCAGTTGAAAAGCTTGGCGATCAAACGGTACATTAACTTCCTTTATCATATCCAATGCACAAAATGGATCACTCAATTAACAATTGCTAACATGCATGGTTTCTCTGTCTTCTCTGCAGTACTACAAATACGTGCTTGAAACTCCATATGCTCTCACGGGGACGCACAACCTAGCGAAAGCAACCGCCAAGGGAAACACTGTTGTTCTGTTTGTGGCCAGTGCCAATGACAAGCAATGGCAAGCTTCCCAGAAGACTTTGAAGGCCATGATTGATTCCTTTGTAGTCTAGTTCTTTTTGTTCTCAGGTTTTCTTTCTAGTCCTTACCCTATACATAATAATCACTGAGTAAGACTTGTGTTGGCTACCATTTGGAATTTTGTATGGAGTCACATACATATGTTTTGATATTCTTCATTTATGCTATTCTTGTGAGTAGAAATTCAAAATAAAGATATCCAAAAGTTGTTATAATCATACTTCTTATCTTATAAAACAGAATTACAGCAAGTAGGGTTCTTTTGAACAGCATGTGACACTCTGAAAGACAGAGGAAGTTTCAATTTCGTGATCTGCAGCCATTAACTTTGTTTTACGGATTGGATATGATTTAGACATGCTATAGTAATATAATACTTGATTAGATAATCCAGTGTCGTATCTTAGTCTTAGTAACTTTGGAGATTCTTATTTCTAAGCGTTGCCACTTGCCACCAATGTCCAATGCCACAGTTAAGAGTAGTGGAATTGGCTGCTTATTCTTGACCAAAACGCATGTCTAAACAAGTCACTTTCTTTTATAGATTATTTCTTCTTCCATTTGTAAATTACTAAATTGATCCTTCATATCATTCTTCTTTTGAACTACATGCTTGATCTCAAGTGTGGTTTTATGTAGATCTCAGTCTTATCCTTAACCTTTAATTCTTCTGCAACTTTGAACCCCGGCATGTGGTTTACATTACACAAAAATTTACAAATAAGATCTTCTTAGTTTTTCAGGATAGCCTTGTTTTCTTAAGAAAATTTTAAGTGAGATCTCCAGCTTATTATCTGCACCCATTAAAATATTGATATAAATCATGAATGATAGATATATCATATATCCAATACACCCTCAATCAAGAGCCCACAAGATTTGAAGCAGGAATATAATATGGGTGAGAGAGATTGTGGAGATGCATAATCCAAGGTTTTGGTTTTAAATACCATTGAAAATTTTGTCCTTTAAAATTTCTTTAATGAATTCCTTTAAAAATGTTCTAATATAATAAATAATGTCTCTTATCACATCAAGTTGAGTTTATTTTTCACAATATGGATTGTTCGATATGAGATTGAGCTGCTGAATCTTTGAAAGCAACTAAAATAGCAATAGGAGGGAGAGAGATTGAACTGTTGCGTTTGGTGTTCAATAATAAAACAAGAATACAAAATTCATTAAAAAGAACGAAATATGAACTCAATAAATAAAGACATAACACAAAAATTTAACTTTAAAGTTCGCTACATGTATAGAAGTTAAAAAGGTCTCAAGTCTCAACTCAGTACAGTTTGTTAATCCCACTTAAGGCATTACTTAATTAACTTATGTTGGTTATGTACAAAACTGAAGCACTGTCTACCACTCCCCGCCTCACAGAAACTACAACTTGTATTAGATGGTAGCTTCTGTAGTTTCAAAACGTTTTCTCAAGCAGTCACTAGATGATGAGACAAACGTGGAAGACCACATGAGTATGTGACATACTTGACACTGTCAATGAGCACAACCACAAAGATACGAGAGAGCGATTTTGGAGTCATCACACCATCAACATCACTATCCGCAGCTTCTTTGGGATCAACAAGCACTGAAACCACCATGGAAGATTTATTACCATGGAGGTGATCATTCTGTGAATTCCTTACAAGGTCTTCAGTTATGTTCAGACTGGTTCCATCAAGGTGACCAGGGAGCCCATGGAGGATTCTTCTGTTCCTGGTCTTGTTAAGTGCGGTACCATTCTGGCGGCTATCCTTAGAAACATTGGCAACTGATGTTGCCGGAACTATAGACCCAGGTTTTGGAGAGGCATCAAACTGGAAGACTTCTGTGCACATGCCTGAACTTAACATTGGTCCTGAGTCAGGGAACCAGAACAGTCAGTATACATCAATGCTTGGCATGCACCAAAATAGGCAATCAGGCACTTAGTAGGTTAGACAAAAATTGCAACTTGCAAGAGCAAAAGACAACCAAACAACATAGATGTTCTCAAGTAATTAAGCATAACCGAGTGGTAGGCAAAATGAAGAAATTGATTCAGCTCTTAAATTCAACAGAGACACCTTGAAGCCTTAAAAAAGCTTAATCACATGAAACAAATAACTGAAAATGCAACAATTGGTGGATGACATGTTAAACTAAGCAGTGTTAAACCAAAGCTATCAAACTTGTTCGAGACTTCCGACTAACCAAACTCAATTACTGTATCTACTATCTACAAGTCCTAAAGTCTTCTATAACTGCCGAATTTGGTAGCAGAAAACACAATCTTGTAATTACCAAACAGCAAGATGATTTTTCATTCAGGACAAATCAAGGAACAGTAAGGGCCAGTACAACACATGTAACTACGTTTTAGCTTAGTCAGAATCTCAACATACTATCATCACCAAAATTAATGTTAGGTGGAAATCGATAAAATGTGACTCCAAATTCAGCTTTTAACAGCAACCAACAAGACAATTTTAGAATGGAAACAGTAAACACACAAATTAAACAGATGATCACCTGCAAGGCCTTCACGGAACCACTGTTGCATTTTACCATCACTTGCAGAGGATTTCATGTGGTCCTTTAATGTTTTGGTTGAACCAGAACCAAGAGCCTTCCTCTGCTCAGGTGGAACTGTATACACATGAGGATGCTGGCCTCTATTCCTTCCAACTTCGGGAATTGCCAAAGCAGAATCCCAATCCTTAGGAATGACCAAACCAGTTTCTTTATTGTCCTTCTTTGTCTCATGAGTCTGAGAAGCCATAGCTTTCTCACCAGCCAGAATAGAATGGATTATCAAGTTTCCATCAATCTTCACCAGCTTATCATTCCTAGGGACATACAGAGAAGCAAGGAGGGGCTCACTCGCATTGCCACGATGGCCGAATTCATCACAACGTGGGTCTTGCCGTTCATGAGTTTCCTCTCCTAGTTTCCGACCCCTCTCATAATCCCTCTGGTCAGAAATACTAAACCTCCCATTGGAATACCCTATATCCTCATCTCTTTCAGATCCATTCCTAGGACCATTCACAGGCCACACCTTCCCTCCACCTTGATGACCACCATAGAACCTATCAGTAACATAACTAGACCTACCAGGAACATACCCCACTAAGCCACCAAACTTGACGTCCACGCTAGGAACAAGCCCACCAAAAAGCAGTATAAAGAAAAACAGACCCAGCAAACTAATGCTAGCAACCTTCTTAGTTTTCACCTCACTCTTCTTACCCTCAGACTTCCTACTCTTTGATGAAGAAGCAGGTTGCTGAGGTTTCAACTTTGGAATGGGGACCAAGGGAACCTGAGATCCTTGAGGCTTAACAACGTATGGAGCGCATGGCATCCATGCATAAGGCATGTGGGCCATGGGAGGAGCATGAGGATACATCCCAGGAACAGGTGGAGGAGGGCACATCCCACCAATACCCAATTGCTGCTTCAAAGTGGCGTTCTCAGCCATGACAAACGAAATCTTGCTACTCAAATCAGTAATTGTTGAATGCATTGACCTCACCTTCTCCTCAAGCTCCTCCACATAGTGCTTCTTCCTCTGTCTCGAAAGCTGTGCACTTTCCCTGTTCCTCATCAACCTGGCCTTCCTCTTTTCGTCATCGTCATCAACCACCACATTCTGTTGTATCTTGCTCTCCACTGGAGCTGATGATCTTCTAAATTTGGTGGTTCTAGTCTCAGCACTCCCTTCACTGTTCTCTTGCTTTCTCTTCAGATCACAACCTTTTCCATTATCCTCCAATTTCACGTTCTGATCCAAAATTGCATGTGCATGTGACGATGAAATTTCCCTCTCGTAACGACCGCAATCAGGTGAGGGCGAGTTCATGGTTTCGTATACACCCGACCCGCTACCGTTCCCCGAACTCCGCGATGAAATGGCACCATTCGACGATTCTTCCCTTTCGCCACACGAATCAGAATCATGCGACGGAAACCTCGAGTCTTTCACATCAGCAGAGTCACGAGGATTAGGTGAAAGATCGCGCTTGCAGCTGCCTGACTCCGAGGAGGACTGAGAATTCAAAAACCTAGAAACACTTGAACTCTGGTCGCCGGCAACAGCACAGGATCCTGATTCCGGAGAGTCTGAATTAGCGGCGTCGCAATCGGAATTCTTACCGGAACAATCGCCCAGATCACCGTTCGTTGGCAAAATCAGGTCGCCATTAGAATTGCATGCGTCGGGGAGGAGGAAATCGTCGGCATCGGAGGGGATGTAAAGGTTATCGAGGTCATCGAAGGTGATCTCATAGTCACCACCGTCGCCAAAATCCATGGGGAATTCGAGATCGGAGGCGAAGGCGTCGGTATTCAGCGTGCCGCCGGCGTTTTCGGCGAAAAGCGCATCCATGGAGGGGATGGGGAAGCCATCAAATTGGGAGGAGAAATCGTCGAATGCGAGGTCAGACGGCGCATCGCCGGCCTGCGGCGGCTGCTCGGCGGGGCCGGGCATTGAGGGAGGTAGGGTTTTGGAGAATTGGGGGATATTTGGTATTTCAGTTTTAAGCAGAAGAATGTGATGAAGGACGACGAAGACTTGGGTTTTGGGAATTTGGGGGTTTTTCTCGTTGTTTTTAAGTGTCCTGCGCGTGGGATCACGTGCCACAAAACCATGTACAGGATCAGGATAATGACTCTCATCTTCTTTACCTACGCGCGCATTCTTTCACTGCTTCACTCACTCCAATCCATAAATCTATAAATTATTTTTTCAATCTAGTGAGATCCAGTTTTTATTTATTCCGGTGCCTAATTAATAATTAATTATCATTATTGATTTTTAGTGGTATTGAATGCTAGCGTTGAAATTCAACCTGATCTAATTAAACATTTAAACCACTGATTCAGTCGTTCAAGTCAGACAGAAAATCATAGAATTTTTACATTTAATTTTATTTTTTTCCTTATAAACAATACGAAGTGAATTGAATTCTGAATATATTTTTAAAAAATAAAAATGCTTGTAAACACATTTATAAAATGCGGGCGGCAGTGGCTGATTCGTGCCATGTAAACAAAATGATGAGAGCGTGGAGTTTGTTCGAAGCAGGTAATGCTCGACCCTTGACACGTTTTCCTTGCGACTTGGTTTTTAAGTTTCTTTCATAACCTTTTTTTTTTCTCAGAAAAATTATTTTTATAGATTGGAAAAGTGTGTGTCTGGAAAGTTCGTTGAACTTCATCCGTAAGCGTAAGACTTGTAATGTGTAATAAAAATTCCATATCACATGAGTTGCGTTTCCGCTACGTCCTGTTTGGCTGTTTCTACAGCATGACTTCGGGTCACTGTCACGTGAATGTCTTGTTTTTCTTTTTTCTTTTATTTCCCCCCCGGTGGTGTCTTGTTTTTCTTTGTTTATTTTTTTCGGTCTAATGAATATGATTATATGAACGTACTTCTGGTTTTTGGTCTCTGCATCATTTGGGAAGATTGGGCTGAGTAGAAGGCCCATCCTAATAATAATTGAACTTGATGAGTCCAATTAATCATCCGTTGACTGGGCCAAACAAACGGCTTTCCTGGTAGTTGAGTCCAAATTAATTGAACTACTCAACAATAACTTAGTTTTCTGGGCCTTTGGCTCCTTTGTTAGAAAAAAACCTTAGCTTCTTTTTTATATACTAAAATCAATAACTTTCCATATATTCATGTAATAAAAAATCAACCCCTGCGGCGGAGGTGTTGTCAAATAGGAGGATATACTGGCCTCCCTAGATGCTGCATAGGGGTTCGATCCCCATAATCCTCATTGAAGAGATAGTGTGTGTGAGTTGTAATGATATTTAGTATGGAGGGTTGTCACATACATGAGAAAAAAAAAATCAGCCCTTGGTACAAAAATTCAAGCCATTGAATATGGCCTTCTCTTGCTTGGACTAAGGGAATCAAGCTTCTGACTTTGGAATCTGACTCAGTTGCAGCAGTGGAGATCATCAGAAATCCTCCATTGAGACACGAAGGTGGAGAATTTTTTTCGTGGGGATGGAGATGGGGAGCAAAATCCCCCCGAGGTAGTGGCGGGGACCGAGCGGGGAATTTCCGACCTCGTCCCCGAAATATCTTAAATATCTAAAATATTCTTATTTATATAATATATATTGTAGCTTTTATGTAATTTTACATTCTGAAATTCTCCAAATTATTTAAAATGCCTTAAATATCTTTATTAATTAATTTTTAGTATATGTTTTTTAGTCATTTTATATCTCATTATGTTGTATTGTTTTATTTTTCTAAATATAACGTTGAGATTTAAATAATTTATTATTTTCGATAAGATATATTTGAATGATATTTCGCTATATTAGTATTTTTGTATTAATTTTTCAATTCTTTTGGTTATTTTTATTTCAATATCTATTAAAAGTAATAAAGAGAAACAGAAAATGGAGAACCCGTGGAAAATGGGGAATCCGCAAGGAATGGGGATGGAGATGAAAATTCCCCCAAGGCGGAGACGGGGAGCGAGAAGGTATCCCCCGCCCCGCCCCATTGACACCCCTAATGATGATAGTGATGGTTGGCTCCTTGAGCATCCTTCTCCAAAAATCTCTCTGACGCTAGTGGGACTTTGTTTCCAAGAGGTTTTTACTTTGTTTTGTTTTTGGCCTTAGGGCCTCCTCATAAAAAAAAAATCAAACCAATTTGGATTGGTTTATTAGTTAGCTTACTAGTCCGTTTAAGTAAGTGTCGGAGGTTTAAATCCCACCTTATACTAGCAGCAACCCAGTGGCCAGCGACAAACTCTTAAATGAAATTTAGATCTGCAAATGATTAGTTTTCGATTGTCCGGTGGGGATATCTTGGGAAAAAAAAAAAAAAACTCATTACTCATGTATAATGACTTAAAATATTCGATTAGAATATTATTTATGGTTGAACCTTCAATTGGTTTGTATCATATGCACATGTCATTAAATCTAAAGTCCCACATCTAACTCCAATCTCATTCCTTCACTTACCGTCTTTGGTATAAACAAATTTTAAAATCACGTTTATACTTTATAACTTGAAAATCTGGTCAAGAATAATAAAAAAAAAAAGATAATGTTAAAATTTGGGTTTAAAAAACAAATAAAAGACATATTAAGAGTATAAAAATAAAATTATTTGAAGTTCTTAATATATTCAATAAATAAATAAAAGGAAAAACCTGGTAGTGGGAATTATAGAAAGCGAAAATAGGTTTTGGTAACCCTTTTGTTTCATCAAATTCGGAAAATAAATAGTCACCAAAAAGAATTCGGAAAATAAATAAATATATAAAAGTTGGACTATTAAAAATTAAAAATAAAAAAATCGGGGATATATATATATTGTGAAGGATAGAGAGAGAGAAAGATAAGAAGAAGGAGGCTATTGGGTTTTCCATCGTCGTTCTAAATCTAAATTTTCTTTTTTTTTTCTTTTTTTTTTTTTTTTCTATGCTTAGAAGGCACAAATCCTTGTCCTCCTCTTCTTCATCATCTTCTTCTTCTTCCTCCTGACCCTTACCTTTATTCTTTTCCCTCGTAGGGAGAAGGAGGAAAAACAAGAAGAAGAATCTAAACCCAAAATTTTTAAAAAATAGAGTTTCGTTTTTTTTCCCCCAAATATTAATTTTACAGATTTTCCCCCTTTTCTGAATCGAACGAAACCCATGGATTCATCGTCTATTTCCAGCAACGATGCCGTTTCGAAGGAGTCAATGGTTGACCCCTTCCTTGTGGAGGCTCTCCAGAACCCTCGTCACCGTCTCACCAGTTAGTCTTCTTATTAATCCCTAATTTCCCACTCCGATTCCTCTTTATTATTAATTGAATGGCCTTGTTCTGTTATTTAATTTTCCTGCTTCGTGGGTGTGCCCCAAAATTGTTGCTTGAGCTGGATTTAGCGTTTGACCAGCTTCGTGTCTTTTGTGTGTAGATTTTGTGGTTAGGTTTTAGAGGAGAATCCCTATATTTCTCGTTGTTTTGTTGTTGGGTTATGTTATGTTGGATTATGTCAGATCTGGATTTGTTCTGGTAATTTCCTGTGGTATTGTGGTGATTTCTGGTTGATGTGAAAATGTTTGGGGTGTTGAGGTGTCCAATTAAACCACAATTGTTTGTCATATAATTTCTGCGTGATCCTATTTTCCTAAGCTTGTTGAAGATAGAATCACGTTTCAAAGGATTTGTCTTAATCCACTTGTTTCTTGTGTTTTAGACTTTCAATTTTTTATACACAGACTGTCAAGTTATTGATCTAATTTTAGGTTGGTGCTGAATTATGAACCGAGAAAGTTCTTAAGATTCTGATAGCTGTGTATGCATATGTTCAATAATGTTAACCTATTCTGCCTAAGGTACCTGAGGAACTTCTTAATGTTATTGGTTTTCTTTGAATTTTAGAATGAGTAGCTGAAACTATTTTTTGTTGGATCAAAACTTTATTATCTTGTGATAGCCGATGGCCTAAAGTAATAGGCGTTGAGTGGTTTGCTGCAGTTGGATTTTTTGTTTTCTAGTAAATGAATAACATATTATTTGATGGTTTATCAAGGATTGATTTTATTTATCTTCTAATTTTTTACTATGTTTACATCTCAGTATTGCGGATGGAGCTGGATATCCAGAGGTTTCTAAACAATGCTGATCAGCAGCATTTTGAGTTCCCACATTTCCCTTCATCGTATCTCAGACTGGCTGCACATCGAGTTGCTCAACACTATGGTATGCAAACAATGGTTCAGGACACTGGCTTAGATGGCCAGGGAAGTAAAATTCTGGTGAGAAAATTAACAGAAAGCAAGTATCCTGCGGTTCGCTTATCTGAAATACCTGCTAAACAGTTGGAAAATGATAAATCAGAGCACAAAAAAATTGTCATTAGACCTAGGCCTTCTAAAACTAGTTTAAATGAAGCCAATGAATCTGGGACAAAAGGAAATGCTTTGAGAAGTGTGGAAGAGAGAAAGGAGGAATATGATCGGGCTCGAGCGCGTATTTTCAGTAGCTCTAGAAGCTTTGACTCAGGGGATACATCATCACCAGTCGCTGCAGATGTAAAAAATTCTCTCATGAATAAGGATGATAATGAAGCTAGCAAGATCCCAACGGCTGATTCAGAAAGATGCAACATTGTCAGGGACATTAGCTCTACCCGAGTTGCCATTTTGCGTGATAGGGAAAAGGATCGAAGTGATCCAGATTATGATCGTAGTTATGGAAGGTCAGTTCTATCACTTCTTCTGGAATTCAGTTAAGAGCTTTCCCAAAATTGAGTGCAAGGGCCACAATTGCAAATGCATGTTTGCTTTGTGATTATGTTCAATTGTGCTTAATTAGAAACCACCTGCCCGTGCCCCCTTAGTGCTAACTGTGGGGTTCAAGAGTGATAAGTGGCATTTCCGTCGTTTGGCTTGTTTGCTGACACTCTGTAGCTTGTATTTTGATATTGACAGATCTCTCTTTTAATTTCCCCACCTAACGAAACAGTTCTTGTGATATCACGATTGATAGTTTACAGTTTCTGCGTTGTGTTAATTTTGAATGCAATAGTTTGCCTTTACTGATGCAGGTATGCTAGAAGTATGCCGACCTCTGCCATTAACATGGTGCCTTTCAATTTGCCGAAAGCTCAACCATCATTTGCTCAATATGATGCTGGTTTTAATCAGTTGGGCCAGATGCCACAAGCTCAGGCTTCACTGGGCTATGGTCCTCCATCAAGCCCAATGATGAGCCCTTTTGCTGCCAATGCATTAAATCAGGCAGCTAGGGATGTTGCTTATGTACAGTGGCCAAGTCCTGCAATGATGTATGCGCATTCATACGACCAATTTAGGCATGCTGTTTTCCAGGTAAGCTTCAGTTTAATTTACTTAATTTAGTTACTTGGTTTAGATGAATGATTTCAGTACTAGCTTTAAAATTCTGATACTTTTTAGAAATAAATCTAATAAAATTGGATCTCCTTAAAAAAAAAAAAGGAGAAAGAAAAGAACTTAGGTTTAATTTGCTCTCGATTGTTTAAATTCGCTTTTTGGTTTGACTTGCTGGGTTTGCTTGTCCAATGTTCCCATTTGTGGTATGTTGCTTTTGCAACCTTGCAATTTTGTGCATAACATACTGCTCAAAGATTTGGACTTCAGGCCATTTTGATTATCCAATTTGTTATGTTGTTTATTCAAATTGTGTGGTGTATTGACATCTTTCCATCCCAAATCTTCAAAATTTGGAGTTTTCATGATAATGCATTGCTATACATTTATTGAATATTGTTTTTCCCTTTTTATATTTTCACAATATATGCTTTTATAAATGTTGTATTATCATTCATCTGATAGGCTTTGTATCTGTATTGCAGGCTCCGTTTGGTCAACAGCCGTTGAGCTTTGACTATTCACAAAACTACTAGATGAAATTTTAGGGGGGGAAGTTATGGATTTGGATGCAGAAGTTATGTTAGTGTGTTTAGTTCTTTCATGTTAGGTTTGTTCTTCAGTATTCTATCATAGACCTTTGTTCCTGTTGTAGTATGTCTTTGACTATCAGTTTTGATGGCATATACTAGTTATATGATTTGATATCTGGTACTTGTACTGTGACAATCTATATAAGATAGTGGATTACTAGACTTCAAATTTCTGATAAGGTTTCGATGGTGTTTTTTGATTACCTTGGTTAAAGTGGTGGAGAGATAGCTATTAGATAGTGTGTGGGCCAAAGAGATTTACATAAATAATCTTATAAAAGGTGGTGCTGTTAACGCGTTACCGGAAAAATCATTTTGTGCTTTTTATTCACATAGTATTGGAAGAATGAGAATATTTAATTTAAGTGTTAATAGTAATTTATACCTTAATTATTGATTGTGTAATAAAAAAGCTTGGATAAAGCTATTAATAAAAGAAAATATATTAAAAAAAATTTGCTGGTAAGTTAATGGAACATGACTCTAGAATATAAGTGGTGTGTTTTGGGAGGAGTGGTGTTGGTGTTGGTGTTGGTGTTGGTGTTGGAATATTGGGTTGCAGATGATGTTGATGTCAGAAAGAAAGCCCAAGTCTAAGAGTTAGGGCTTAGACAAGTCAAAAGTGGCAATATTTGGTTGGTCCACTGTCATGTGAAGTGTTCTAAATTTGTTCATTATTTGTATCCACTTGAAGAAGCAACGTATATTTAACAGGATATCTGCTTCTGCTTCTGGTGGTCCTCTTCAAAATCTAAGAATATATATATTATTGTACTTCATGTCATATTTTCATTCTCCATTTCAATATTTCATTTCTTTTTTATCTTTAAATTCATTTAGGCTTCAATTAATTAATGTTTATATGAAACTGAATTTGTTTGTGGTACAAGTGAGGTATTTCTTTTGCAAAAATTTAAGTAGCCAACACTTTTTCTTGTGTTGGCCTTACTTTTGAAATTAACCAACTCTTGTTTTTTTACACTAAAAATGTTAAACAGTTGATTAAAAAAGTGGGGAAAAAAAGTTGAAGGGTTGAAGCAGAGGTGATATTGATGTGAGAAATAAAGTATAAGGTAGAATGTTAAAATTGTACACTATTTGGTTGATCCTCTACTTTTCTTATGACGTAGCATAACGGGATAGATAGACCTATCTTTGCCTTTGAGCTTGGTGCTCCTATATTCTATTAAGATCTTTCTTAAGATAAGGAACCAACACAACTAGTCGATTTATCATAGAAACATCTTTATTTAAATGAATAAAAAAAATGTATAAAATAATTGCGTCTTGACACAGCATTAGTGATTTGATTGGTGATTAGTGCAGCATATGGATTCTTGATTATCCGTAAGCGGACAAATTCCAATCCGAGTTTTGACAAATGCACAACGCCCATAGTTGGTGAGTGGTCACAAACTCAAATTAGTATCCTGTTTAGGTTTCCAAAGAAAGCGACTTTTCACGAAAATTACTAATATCTCTTGTTAATTAAAATATTAAATATATTCTGACAGAATTTACTATCAAAAGCCAATAATTATCAAGGGAAAGGGGACAAAAGATTTTATTTTATTCACTAGGGAGCAAAATTATACTAGTACTAGTAACAAGTAAGCTTGGTAATCTCGTATCAATAATTAGTACAAGCACGAATCTGATTAGATGACTCTAAATAACATTTTACTCTGATGATTTACTTCAAAAGGGTGAAAATAGAAATGGATTCATCATTGAAAGGGGATAATCTTAACATGATTGAAAAACAAAATGCATCAGGTAGGGCATCTGATATGAACAAAGACTAGAGTCTATCCCAGGAAAATAATCTGGTCGGTCACTTAGCTTATGAAGAAAGTGTTTACTTCTCATTTTGCATCAAATTGGAGTTCAAGATTGCCATGAAAATACAATAATACCTATCATGGCCAAGTCAAAAGTTGCCTTTCTTTGAATCAGAGAATCATTAGGCTAAAGGTGAACTTGAGGTTACCTGCATAGTCTGAGTGTCAAAATCATTCTCACCCTGACGCTTCAGCTTACCATTTCCATTCAAAATTCTAACAGAGTAAGAACTAGTTCAAAGTCCACCATAGACATGAGTGAAAAGTGACATGGTCTTAAACGGTAACAGTAACAGTTGAAAGCTCAAACATTGCAGAGCAAAATGTATGGCAATCATCAAAAGTGCAATGATTTATACTTCTATGTTGTCATTCAAAACCATTAAAGAAGGCTAATGTGAACAGTTAGAACATTGTCCCTGTAAGCATCTAATCTAACACACTGTGTAGCAAAGATCATTGTAGTGATCAAATTGATGATCAAATAATAAGACTCAGTGAGAGCCTGTAAGTACTTGGTACATGAGGGAATCAGGAATTAGTAAAAGAAATACACAAATAAGTAAAACATGAACTTATTGTTTTCATTTAAGCATGGTAAACCTAGAAACTCAAAGAAACTAGTTTACTTCAGAGTTCACCTGGCATATAGAATTTAACCCCACAAAGTAAGATTAGAATTTTAAAAGATTGCCTTACATCAGGCATTCAAGGTCTTCTATATAGAATTAAACAATGTACACCTCACCTCTAAAGGACACATAACTTGACACGCAAGAACACAAGCCTTCTGCATTAGAGGCTCCCAGATTCAGTTGAAGAATTCACAACCAAATGCACCAATCAGATATGCTTCCATTTACCGATATTACGCATGTTTATTGCCAACCGCAGGCCATAAGTACTCAACTTGCCGCAATTCGCCCACTCCTGCTATGAATGCCTATAGAAAACTTCCCAAGAAGAAACAATGTGGTTTATACAGAGCTGCAGCCAATTCCCATAAAACTAATGATGGGATGAATCAACATAGAGGACCAAGTCTCAGCATCACACCAACCACTGATTCACACGCAGAGCTATATAAACATTGTAGCAGCCCCAAAAGTGACATCATGATGAACTTCAGTCACCAGAAGCCGGCACAGAACATATAGAATGCTACCAACAAGCAAGGTAATTACAGATGTATTTGTCACAGGAAGAACACCATCTTGGAAGACACCTACCCCAATTATCCCACAATGACTACTCATGCTTCTAGATCCAAAGAAAATGTCTACACTCCAATACCAATTAGTAACTCCAGGACACACATTAACCCCCCTAATTAACAACTAACACCCCCTTGCTTAGCACCCCCAACAACCAAACACAAAATTACACCACCAAAAACATTGTCTCCAAACAAAGATAACTAAGTTGATTTTATTATATATAGAACATGACATCCAATTTCAAATGGCTAAATTCAATCATCTCCGGTTGGAAAAAGAGTAAGAACCTTCCTTCCACCAGATGCATTAGCAGATTCTATGTCTTCTACATATCCAGACACACCTCCACCCATTCTATTGAACTGCTGCTGCTGATTCTGCGGCTGCTGCTGCTGCCTTGACAAGAAAGCATGCTCAAAGTGCCCATTCGGCGGCGACCCAAAATGCCCGGCCGCCTGCCTATGGAACTGCTGCTGCAGCTGAGCGTGCTGCATCGCAGCAGCACCGGCAGCTGCGGCAGCCATCTGGTGGTGGTGTTGCTGGTGGTGCATCGCCGGAACCGGCACAAACGGCAGGAAATGCTCCGAATTAGGCCTCCCACCCGCTGCCGCAGCAGCCGGGTGGAGGAAATGCGCCGGCACAGGGGAGCTGGCGAAGAGGTGATCGGTGGCGGCATCGGATCCACCACTACCGGCTCCGCCGCCGCCGGGTCCGGCGGCGGAGAGCCCCTGCATGCGCTTGAGGTAGAGGCGGTACTTCTGGAGATGGCTA
>JASCZI010060606.1:14557-31328 GCA_036250425.1 Stylosanthes scabra | reverse complement strand
GGGTGTGAGGGCTGGGGATGTCGAAGGCGATGGCAAGATCGGGTGTGATTAGGGTTTGCGATAAAGGCATGAGTTCCTCCGGCGGAGGCAGTTCATCTTCCCATCTTGCGAACCAGTTTGAATCTTCTTCCCTCATTTTGTTGAGTGTGTGTCACTGATTTTGTGGAAACCCGAGATTTTTGGATGTGGATTATGTGTTTAGCTAACGGGTTTTGCTTGTTTAAGATTAGATTAAGGGAATTAGAAACATAAATAAATAAATGGGAATTTTAATTTTGGTTTTATGTAATGAAGAAGATGAAGAAAAAAAAAAAAAGGTAGTTCTGGAGGTGGATACAGGGATTTGATTCTTTTTCTCTCTCTAGAATTTGAGAGAGAGAGAGAGAATGAAGGGGGGGAGATGGGAGACAGAAGTGAGGGAGGGGGCTGATGGTGGTGTTGGTGGTGGTGTTAGTGACGTTGTTGTTAGGGAAAGTGGTGTGTGAGAGAGAAAGAGAGAGAGAGAGGTTTTCGAGGTGGATCTTGTTTTCTTTTCTTTTCTTTCTTTTTTTTTCACATTCTTTTTTCTCAGCTTTTTATTGTGTTTTATAGGTACTGTTGTTGCTGCTGATGCTTTTCTAAGAATGATTTTTATGATGGTAGTTATTTTTTATTTTTTTTTTTTGTTTCCGGGATTTGGGGGGTCTTCATCTACTTGAGAGTGAGTGTTGCAAGATCTTATTATTTTTTTCCAGCAAGGTGGTGGTGCGTTTGTCACACGCTCCTCCGTGAACGGCCGTGAGGTGATCACATCAATTGTGACATAGAAATTAGAATAGATAGATTTTTTGTTGTATTTTGCTTATTAGTTATTACGGATTTTCTCTTCAATGTTTAAGTGTATAAAAAGTCAAATAGCCTATCTCAATCCTTAGAATGATTTATGGACGAAATCTCAAGCCTTAAATTCAGTGGCATTAAAAGCTTATGAGATACTAACTTTATTATAAAATTCATTAAAAAGAAAAGATGTTGATTTTGTGAAATATTTATAATTTACTATAATAGTAGTCTAGATTAATATTGAAAAAAGGTTTAAAAAATGATAATTAGAGAATCGTGGCTCTTAATTTAAATGAAAAAAATTATAAATGTAAATAAAGATAGAAAAATTTGTCAAACAAAGAAATTAAGATAAGAAGGATAAAGAAAGATAAATTATTATATATTTAGGAGATAAAATTTTAAGTATTAGACTATTTGAATAGAATTTAACATCATATCACTTTATCTTTTAATTAAAAAATTAAAAGTTTCATTTAATTTTAATTTAAAATGAATAGATTAATCATTCTTCTTTTTTTTTATAATTTTCTGAAAGAAAATATAAAAATGTTATACATATGATTTAATTTAGTTTGTAAGTTTTTTAATGATTTAATTTAATTTTCAAATTAAATTTTGCTATAATTTCTCAAAGACTGGATTAAATTTTGAAATATAATATAATATTGAGAATTAAAGTAAGAATTTCGAAAAATTAAATATTAAATGGATCATATTGAAAAACAACAAGATTAAACATTGTGAACAAATCAATCAATCATCATCATCATTTGTGTAAAAGAGGAACATGATAAGCAAATTAGTATGTGAGAGAGAGAGATGGGGCCGGCAGTGGCAGGCACTGTAGCGCGTGAATTGCAAAGCTACATAAACGAGGTTGTGGAAAGTTTTTTTATTTTTTTGAGTACAATAAGGATGGAATTGTACGGGCCTGGGATAGAGTTGAGATCAGATCAGGAATGAATGAGGAGAGAGAAAGAAAGAAAGAGAGATGCAAAGATTCTTCACTTTGTGTGATTTCTTGTTTTGGTGTCTATATAGGGAATAATTTGAGCTGTTCATTGCCTGTGTTTGAGGATATCAACAGTTACAAAGACAAATTTTAGATTTGACTCAATAATTTCAATTAGCTTATGTATGTATGTATCATGCATCTATAAATTAAACCCAATGCATTCACTCTTATTTTTTATTGCTTTTAAATAATTTAATTAATTATTACCAGGATTAAGATTCACAATTCACATGCATGACGGGTCTAAGCTGAAAAATAATGCACAAAATGACCAATTAGCAATAAGTGTAACTAATAATTAATCACAAGTGTTTACTACCACTACCTCCTCAAAGAAAGGAAAAAAACATGGATAAATGAAATTGTTTTTTTTTTCTTCTTTAGATTGATTTATTATATACTTATGTACTGTCACATCACATATTTAATTTTTATTTATAAGAATATATACTAGTTGTCTAATGACATTTAGATAACATTTATTATATACAATACTCTTATATTTTTTTTTGGGTGACTATACAATGCTCTCATACTAGTCTCTTTATTCTATGTTAATAAGTTATTTTGACTTAAATTGTGATAAGGTACAATATATTAATTTATGAATGTGTTAAAAATAATTAAAAGAACTTACTAATATAAAATAAAATAATATTTATAAACTTTGGTGCGACTTCTTTTTATAATATATATAAAATATTAAAGATGTATTTTATATTCCACAGTGTACAATTATTTAATAATTTTAATTATAAATTTATTATAAAATATAAAATTCTTCTATAAATATAATTATACATAATATGAAAAAAAATTATTCGATACAGATATAAATTAATACAAATATAAAAAATTTATTTACAATAAAAGTTTTATATTTTGTATCTCATAAAAATTAAAGTAATATTCAATTGTGAACCCTCACATCTTTCTAATAAAATTTAGATTTATATCATTAATATCTGTATAGTATAAACTCTCTAAAAAAATCATCCAAGTAGTTGAGGGAAGAAAAGAATACCCAGGAAAAAAATTAAAAATAAAAGCATGGATGAGAAAAAGTGATGGGAAGTAATAATATTATTTTGTTTTGGCTTTGGAATTAGAAAAGAGAAAGCATGAAATGCCCAGAAAGGAACTGAACTGTTGAAAGTGGGATACCTGTTGGACGCAGATATCGATTTTGTACCCTCAATCACACACTGCACTAAACAACACTAAAGTTCCAAACACTATACGCATCAAACCTTGCAGACTTGTCGTTCTAATATTGGCAATCAATTACTATTGCTATTACTATATTATTTGATTCATTATCAGCTCTTTGTTTTATATTACGTTAAGGTTAGAACTTAGAATTGATATAAACGTGACTTTTGTATTTCTAAATTAGTATCATAATTATTTTACTGAAACTGTTAAATAAATTAGTTTTTATCCCTATTTGATAAAACATAGCAGTCCAATAAAATTTCAAAAACTAATTTCATATTTAAAATTTATTAAAAACCAAAATGACGTATTAAAATTTTCTAAAAACTAATTTAGAATATTAGTTGAATTGTAACTTGAACAGTTGAACTGTTATCTTAAATAAGGTTTTTATTAGTAAATGACATAAAATAATGAATACTTAGAAACACTTAAAAAAAAAAGGCCTATAAATAGAGGCACAATTATTGTCGCTAGAAAGGGCATGTTTCCTCGTGCAACATTGGCAAGGGAAGTGATGGACCAATTGAATCAAAGTAATATGATAAGAAGGGTATCCACCCATGTGATACCCATGTTTGAACCCTTCAATATACCCAATATCATGACAGGTGTATCTCTTCTATTATTAATGCATTGTGCTTTTATGACTTAAATACCCTTTGTCTAGTGCTAAGTACTACCCACTAGCCTTTCCCACCCCTACCCTACCCCTTCTCTTTTCCCCTCACCATTCATGAAAAATTTTGGAGCACCCTGCCTTCATGTACAATGTTGGCCTTTCCTCAATAGACAAAGTTGGAAATGTTACTTACATTACATGAAAACAGGTTTATATAAAAATAACAATTAAAAATTATCAAATAATTTTAAATATCTAATTAAATTACTTAATATAATACACATCAATATTTAAACTAGCTAATGAAAATGTTTAAGCACTCAAACATTGAGTCTACTTCTATTGGTACAATTGCCACCTTTGACTTTGAAGATCAAATCGCATCAAATAAATAAATAAAATTACACATAAAAGAGTTTAGCGTAAATAAAAATGAACAATTCTAAGATGAAGATGTGTTTGAATGAATATGGTGAAGAGTTATGTGTAAAATAATTTTAAAAAATTATTAAAAATAAAATAACACATTCTCCTAGAAAAAATCTATCTACTTATAAGAGTGATCTTCATCTCTTCATCATTGTAACTCTTCATCGTAGTAGGCACCAATAAAATACTCATTAAATTAGAATTTAGAAGATGTTGACTCGACTCAAATGAGTATACTATGACTTGAGATGAGTAGGTCATTCCTCTTGTTGAAAGTTGATCGAACAAGGAAAGAATGTGGAAGATACTTACTAAGTCAAAGATACATTTAACCGAAGACTTGGTGAAAATTTATAAAGATAGTATAAGATGATAGAAAGTCGAAACTTAAGGGAGTTAGATTGCAGTAAAATAATAACGTAAGTTTAACTACTTTTCGGTACTGATGCATGCATAGATAATATTGGCGAATGGCAAGTTGGCAACCATGCAATTCTGGGTGAGAATGGTCAATTATTCAATAACAACGACTAAAGTCCATACGATTAACCGAAAAAATTAGAATACACGTATGTGGATGATCTGATGCTATGTCAAGTTGCCAACAAAGTTTAACATATAAAATTCAAAGCAGATATTCTGAATATTTAGCTAAAATGCTAAATGAATGTTTGAAATAAAACAACGTCATCATTACAGAACCAAAATATAATTTGAAACAAAAGAAAAGAATTCGTCAAGTTTCATCTACACGAAGTGACAATACCTGCAGTGGATGCAAAATTCTCCAGCACCAGCAGCAGAGACTGGATAGCCAAAAAGAGTAATATGTACACTTATCTGTCAGCTAAGTAGTTTTAGTTACAAACATGTGTAGCAGAGATTCAGAGACTAGATGAGAAAAATGAAATGATGACTCACAAATATAGATGGCAATTTTCCTCAGATAACAGGACCACCTCTCAGATTTATGAAACACTGATGCAAGCACAACTTCCAAATGAGACCATAATGAGTAGAAAGACCGTGATTCAGTCATGGGGTTTCGGACAAAATGTCTGACATCCCTATTCCTTTGATAAGAGGGCAAAACTGGGAGGCATCATATCAGGCATGGCTCTTATACGTGTCTTTTTTTCCCCACTTTTTTGTCAATACCTTACACCTATGGTGGTGCACACATTCATCTACATGATTATGAACCCAGCAGCAGGCATATGAACACAGGCTTCATCTAGTCAGTTTGCAAAAGAGGATTCCCATGATTAAGATTGCACTATGGTTAACCACTTCGTGCCGTCCGCAAATAAAGAATGACTGCTGGAATAGGGAGGAACAATGCGCAAGATTTTAGGACCTTCCTGCTCATCAGAGTAATTTTAGAGGGAGGGAGAAGATAATTAGTCATGACATAAGATAAAAAACAATTAGTTGATGTTCAAGCGTGAAATTCTTTTGGCTGAATGCAGGCAAAACCCAAAAGAAACTAAACATTACCGAATGTTGAAGGAAGTATATCCACTTTTGTGTGGCATGTGATCAACTTCATTTATATCACAGCTACGAACAGCCCTTTGAAACTTTGCTGACAGCTTCTGGTAGGACTGTACTTCAGATGGCTGGCCCTGATTGATTGCCTTCTTCAAATGCTTCATTGTTATAACTGAAGCACCAAGGTTCTCCTGATAGCATCACAGTAAATTTAACAAATAAATAAGTTACAATGTTATATATGAAGACAAATCCATCAGAAATAATGCGAAGTACAAACCTCAATTGCTGCAACAGCTGCCTCTCGACATATTAGTGATATATCAGCTCCAGTATAACCATCTGTGAGGCAAGCAAGTTCTTTAATGCTAACATCACCATCACATGGAATTTTATGCAAATGAATGCGAAATATATCTTCTCTGTCTCTCTCATTTGGAGGTCCAACATAAAGCAGGCGATCAAAGCGTCCTGAAAAATCTTCCTTCAGTTACTTGAACCTGACTAAAACCATTCAAGAAAATCACCCTCCTTTGAGGATGCTTGTGCATATATAAGAGACGCGGTATAAAAAGCACTGCGTACCTGGTCTTAAAAGGGCAGGATCAATCTTATCTGGCCTATTTGTAGCAGCTATGACAGTGACATTTACTCTCTGACGCAGACCTGGCATAAATGATTTTGTCAAAACAAAAATATGATCCCCACATAAAAGCTAAAATATTCCTTAAAATGTTATTTCATGCTATGTGCAAAAGTTGAATATGAGCCAAAAAGTAATTTACTAGTTTATGCAATGTTCAAGATTAATCACTAACCATCCAATTCAACAAGAAGTTGACTCATGACCCTATCTGACACTGAAACACCATCACTTTCCTTCCCACGAGTTACAGCAAGACTATCAATTTCATCAAAAAATACAATGGATGGTGCATTGGTCCTTGCTTTTGCAAACAATGATCTGACAGCCTTCTCTGATTCACCAACCCATTTGCTGAAGAGTTCAGGACCCTTGACAGCTAAGAAGTTCAGCCCAGCTTCAGAAGCAACTGCTCGTGCCATGAGGGTTTTGCTACAACCTGGAGGCCCAAACATCAATACGCCTGTAGGAGGGCGAGTCCCAATACGGTTGAATGCATCGCGGTGCTTCTGGGGCCACTCTACAGCTTCCATCAACTGAGCTTTGACTTCATTTTGGCCACCCACATCTTCCCAATTGACCTTTGGAACCTCAAGGATTACCTACGCACAAAATTTGAAACCAATTTTATGTCTCACCTTACTTTTCCATAAATGATTTATTAGAAGGTGGGGGTGGGTAATCCTACAAAGTAGCAAATCATGGTCTGTATATATCCCAACATGTGGTTAACCATTAATAGTAAAGAATAAAATACAGATCAACGGAATAAAATCATGGTCTATTTTACCTAACTCACTGAAGCAGAATGCATGGTCAATTTGTGATCGATGAAAATATGTAAGAGAATTCATTATATTTTTGTCAAAATTTAAACATACAGGAACCTATAGAAATTATAAATATTTCACTGACACCCAATAAGAATTCAGAGTCAAATGGATGTACTGATTAGAGATGACAAGCTGACGACTCTTGTACACAGAAATTCAGTGGGGCAGAAAGTACATTTCTGATTAGAGAGTAGACTTCAGTGATCCCAACAACTAAATTTCTGTTTGAAAACCCACATCTTCATTATATATGAAAATTAGGGATTACATTTTAGCTAATACTAACCGTGGCATTAAGTCATCAATCATACCTCTCTCATTGCACTGGGTCTTATTTTCATTCTGGCCTTCTGAAAATCTTCAAAACTCACTTTCAAATTGTGGTCTTTATCACCACTATCAGAAATTATTTCCATAGATTCCGAAGTTGTTTCTGTCATACAGTGATGTAATACAGCATTCGAGGCCACTGATATATCTGATTCTGAAACAGATGAAGTTGCAATACCTGATTGATCTCTCGAGTTTGTTTCGCCATTCCGCAATTTGGGTTGCTCCGTTACATCATTGGAAGCATCATCACAAATCTTCTTTAAATTAGCATAACGTCTTAGACAAATCAGTGCTGCCTCATTGCAAAGGGCAGCCAGATCAGCACCCACAAAACCATGAGTGGCAGTGGCAAGGTGTTCAACTTGTAAATCTGAGAGAGAGTGATCCACTCTACAAAGAAGAGTGAACAAAATATCCAAGCGTTGTTTTGGGGATGGCACACCTGTATACAGATTTTTGCGGAGAAGCTGGGTAATGAACGAGTTCTTCAGTGGATTCATCGAAGTAAATAAAAAGGACCAATATATTTATAGGCCTAAAATCCGTGTTTACCAATACTATCTTTATGGACATGCTATTCATGAACATGCACTGGACAATACATTGCCAACTATAGCAGTATAGCATTGCTCCATTTATCACTTTTACCAAATATGAAGAGAACATATATTATGCTACAGCTTCATAATCAGTCACTACATACAAAATATCACACCTACACAATTAAAGGCAGATATTGCGATAATGTGTCCAACACGATCTTTTAAATCATGCTGCTCCAATGAATATAAGTTATATTTTAGGCTTGCATGTTGTTAAAAGTAGCTTTCTTCATTTAATGTTGGATTTTGAGAAGGCTCCAACCATGTTGAGTTGTGACAGTAGGAAAGAAAATTTTTGAGGGAGCACCATTTCAACTCTTAGGCTCCCATGAGTTTACTTATGTATACATTGTCAGTAGGTTACACATAATGCAAGATCTAAATCTCAATAAACAGCTCATTGACATGTACTCAGTTATATTAAGGAGAAACTGGGATCTGTATCTATTTTATGAAAGAAACACACTAGATGCTACTCAGGGAGACATTATCTTAATGCCTTACCAATTTCGATTTCTTTGTCAAATCTTCCAGGTCGTCTGAGAGCCGGCTCAATATGATCAGGCCGGTTGGTGGCAGCAATTACAAGTAACCCTTCAGTTCTACTAATTCCATCCATCAAATTCAACAATGTTGCAACCATTCTTTGAGATAACTCTTCACTTCCATCTTTTCTTGCAGGGGCAATTGCATCTAATTCATCAATAAATACCTGTAACATAGATCCCATTATTCCAACATACAAGAATCATGACCATAATGATATCAGGTTGAAATAAACAGAGATATCAGTGTATAAAGATCGAAATCAACCACAAATAGTGGAGTTCAGTCCATACATTGATCTTGGGCAGATTCACACGCTAAGAATGGAAAGTGATCATCGCTTTCAGAAATTTTCAGATTATTCCAAAATTTAAATTCATTAAGTCAAATATGCTTAATCTCATCTCTGTGTTTTCTCTACGTTCACAGCACAGAAAATCTTATGGAAACCCAAAAGTTCCTATATGAATTCCTTATGACCACCACCCAACAATTTAACAAAAACACAACAGACTTGCAAAGCCTTATGCTACTAAATGGGGTCAGTTACAACATTACATCCTATCATGAAACATGTATGTACTTAGCATCAAAGCCTCAAAACTTTAGAGAAATTATAGCTATAAGATTAATATTAAAACTTCAATGTATAAGTTCAAAAACCATTGTTCATGTGATATGTAGCTCAAAAGATATATATGAAGCTCAATACAATATCTAAAATAGCTTCACAATACACACACACAACATCTAACACTATTTCATAAAAGATAAAACACAAACTGTGAAATTAAGAAAGACATTATTTGGGGAAAAGAAATCTAACCACAGCAGGTGCAGCTTGAACTGCTGAATCAAAAACATCATGCAATGCTTGCTCACTTTCCCCAAAATATTGGGTAACAATTTCAGGTCCATTTACTTGAAACAATTTTACCCCAACATCACGAGCACATAACTGAGCCAGGGAAGTCTTCCCTGTACCAGGTGGACCATGTAGAAGAACTCCTCTTGTGGAACATAAACCAAAACTACATTTTCAAAAATGTGAAAATAGTAAGTTTTCTGAATTGCATTTACAAATTTTATGCTTAATGGAGTTAAATAACAATAACACACTAAAGGTGTATAGACCAAATAAGGCAATCTTTGCTCCCATGTGGCATGAAAGCTGAGAATCAGTTCCTTGTATTTCCTTACATTGTTTTGTAACTATTGCTTTGCAGAATTCATTCTTTGGCACTGTAGATACAGAGCTTATTTTCATAGAAGTGAACATGAATTTAATGGCAATTTGCTAAATATTTTTTATCTGATTAATTTCAAATATATCAAGGAATGTGCTGCAGGAACCTTGTAAACAGTCAACATAACTTGAATCCATCAAACAACAAATATGATGCATAGAACCAAAGGAAATCTACTGCAAGGAGGGAGGGGGAAAATGATTATCAATAATGCATTATATACTCAAAAGTCAAAGAATGCAATATATAATACATACCTTGACAAAACATCTTTTACTGATGAAGAAATTATATCCTTTAAAACTGTATATTCTTTAGATAGACCACCCAGTTTGGAAATATTATCATATATGCTAGGATTAGCAACCTTTGCTTTACATTTTTCACTGGATAAATCTGTTTGACTTGGTTCTTCAGATGCTGCATTTGATTGCAAAGATAAAAATACCTTTGTTTCACAATTGACAAATATTGCCTCATTCACATTTTCTGCTACATCAGAATCCTCAAGATACAAATTACTGATCCCATTTGATGAATAATTATCAGCTCTGTAAGCTGGTGCCTTTTTGGCTCCTATCACTTGGAAAATGCACACTTCTGAAAACATTGGTACAGAAACAATATTACCTAGCAGTAAATAACGAGAATATAACCATGAAGTTGCACATGCCTCTAGTAATTTTTTGGAACTTTCATCTCCTAATGCATCCATAACATTGAACGAAGCCATAGATTGACTATTCCGAATGGGTATACTTGACGCTGAATCTTCAAATCTTGGAGAAGACAACACACTAGCATTAGAAAACTTTGATCCATTAGAAGGTGTGCTAGGAGATGCAAAAATATCATTGTTTGATTGGACATGGGATTTCACCACAGAAGCTGAGTTATTAGTATCCAATTGAAATCCATCATGATGAGGAGAAAACTGAAGATACAATTCCTTGCAATTATATACTGAGAGACAATTACTTTCTGTAGAATGCAGTTCATTGCTCCCATTTGCAAGAGCAGATAAGTACTGTTTCTGTACTGGGTAAACAAACACTATTGTACCCAAAGGAGGACATCCCATTGCACAAGAAATATTTGAGGACAGACGTACCCCATTCTTCAAAACCTATGTAAAATTAAGGGTCACAAAGTAAATCATTTGGCACAGATAGATATATGGCTATACATTATATGAAAGCCATTGTCTTTTATCTACCATAACTCAAAGGAGTGAAACATCAACTTTAGCATCCTATTTATGTTGAGCAAGTTTATTCTAGTATGAGTAATAAGTTCAACTCAGCTAAGAGAATTTTACCTTCTTTATTTCCCTTTGCATGAAACAATCTAACAAATAAAATGGTTGGCAATTAGAAACTAGGTAGACAAACCTTGGTAGAAGGGAAAGCAGTTGCAAGCACAAAGTAATTCCCCGTGACATCATCGTTCAACGTCTTCCCAGTTTCCAAGCCATAGCAACTAACACACTCATCAACTAATGACTGGAGAGGATTCACTTGAAGACTTGTTTTAATTGATGAAGGAATTGACACCGAAACAAGAGTACCAGGGGCAAGAGAAGAGGAAACCATGGCAGGCTCCGAGAGCCAGATTCTGGAGTGCCTCGAATTAGGTCCATTTTCAACGGCGGAGACTTGGGCCACGAAGGCAGATGGTCCGATCAAGGAAGGGTACCTTCGAGAAGCTTCTGGAAGGCAGAGGTCGGCGTCGACGTCGGGGCGCGACGGCGTTCGAGGAGGAGTAAGGGGTGGTGCAGCAGAAGCAGCAGCTTCGTTCTTTGACTTGGAATGCTTCTTCTTGTTGGAACTCGAAGAAGGCATTTTCTGTCTTCAAATTGAACTGAGAACACCTTAACCCCTCCCTCTCAGGGTTTAGCATTTGCCATTGCCTTCGCGCTTCATCGCTACCTGTTCTTTTTTTTTTGTCAACAAATTTAGTTTTTGGGTCTTAGTTTTGGGCCTCGTTAGTTTCGTTTCGTATTTTGGGCCTGGGCCCTCTTTTAGCCAAAAATAGCTGCGTTTGAGAAACAGAGAAAAAAAAGAAAAGAAAAGAAAGGAGAGAACAACTAAAGAAACTTGCAAGTCACCAAAAAAAAAAGTCACCAAAAAAAACTAACCAAGAAACTTGAAACTCAATCAACTATTGTTTCGTTGAATCCAAACTTGTCATATCATATGGCTTCATAAAAGAAGAAGAAAAAAAAATATAACGAATACAATAACAGATGGTTATTGCCCAAGTAACAACAATAACAAATGGTTATTGCCAAATTCCCCCCACCACATAAAAGAAACACTACTACTAATACTCTTCTCTTCTTTATCTGCTGCTGCTTCATTAACTTTTGTAATTGTCAATATGTAGAGCCAGAAGAGGCAGAAGAAGCTTCAGGGAGAAGATATTTAGCAGGTGGGTGCACAGCAACTGCACCTTTCTGTGGATCTGAGTATTTTCTGTACACAACCTTCAACTTCCCATTCCCAGCATTCGAGTGAAAACTCACTAGTAGCCTAGCACAATCCCTGTGTTGTATAACAACAACAAACAAAAACACAATTAATCAAACTAAAAACAGTCTCATAAACTCTCCTAAAGACAAATAATATTGCATGTACTCACATAAGTTGTTCTTGTGTGTAACCAGTGTGTAGCTTAAGTGTGTCACTCCAAAGGGGTGTCTTATTAAGTGTGCATCTAGCTGCAAATACTGCTGAGGCCGCAAAAATTGATGGACAGTACATTAAGGTTGCATAATGCATCATTCCCAACTCAGACAGAAAGTGTGCCATGTTCTCCAGCTGTAGTAAATTTATAAGAAGAATAATTATTAGACATATCTATGAAAAAAAGAAGAAAAAAAAAATGAATTGGGTGCCATGGCTTATTGTGTCACACACCTCCTGATCTGGAACTGAAGCCTTGATGAAACGAACGAGGAAAACAAATGGTGTAGGCACAGTCAAAGTCCATTCCAGCTTCCCCAATATGAGTTTCTCCATGACAAGAATCTGTTCATGAGTGTAAGCTCTATCTGAGAGGCACACAAAGTCATTCACCTCCGGGGGCCAGATTTCTTCATACTTGGATGCCATGAGCATGGCACTGATCCCAACCAATTGGAGTTCCCTCCTTGGCACAGTCTTCACTGCTAAGAACCTATCAATGATGTTGATGGTCAGATAAAGTGTCTCAGTAGAGAGTTCAAACTTGGTGTGCACATCTGTGAGCCAATCAACCAATATGGCTCTCATCTTTTCATTGATCTCTGGTTGTGAGTCTATGTAATCATGTGGACGGCTCTCATTCTTCATTATTCATCAATCACCACATGCATATTATTATTATAAAACAATATTAGAATCCTACTATAAATCCTAATATAAATAACATTGAAGGGAATATTATAGTAATCCAATCATATTGGTACCTCAACTTCCTTATAGAACTTGTAGATGTCTTCAATGTATTCAACAGCAGCAAGATGATTCTCTATATCAGCTGCATCGATGTCAATAATCTGCTCCTTTGGTTTCTTAGTTATACCACATGCTGCCTGCAGTAATAATAAACAGAACTTATAAACAAACAGAAACATTATTCAGAAATTCAGAATTCCTTTTTTTCCCCCCCAATCTACCTTGCTTCTGGCTGTGAGGACTGAAGTAAGTGTGTGTGATTTCTTCTTGGAGTTGGCATCTGCTGCTTCCTTTTTATTCTTGTTCACAGGCTTGTCCTTTGGTACCTCCTTGTCAGGGCTTATGTCAATGACTTCCACCACTGCAGGTTTTGGTTTTACAGTTACATTCTTGTGAGCAGCAGGCTTTGGTGCACCCCTTTTTGCCGCAACTGCGACTCCTTCAGGAGCAGGTCCACCCACATTAGCACATACCTGTTTCTGCAGAACATAACAAACATTGAATCAACCATTGAAAACAAAAACCCCACAAGATTACTACTCAACATACAAGATATGGTGTAATAGAGGAAGTTGCTTTTACCTTGTTGTTTTCAGCTGCCGCTGCTGCTTGTGCATTGGCAAGAAGTTGTGCACAGAAACTCCTAAAAGAATCACAAAAAATTCACAATATAAGCATATTTAAAATTAAAAGAATTTTTATAAAAAAGTCTTGAAATTTTATTATCTTGATCAAGAATGTGTGTTATATCTGCACCTTGTAATGGGGCGATTAGGCTTGACCTCTACACCTCTAACAGTGACCAAATTTCCGATCTCACCGAGGGCTTTGCGGTTTCCGGCCCCGATCTTCTTCTGCTGCTGTTGCTGCTTCCCTCCTCCCACCACTGCATCCCCTACAAATTCCATAACCAAAGTTTCATAAATAACCTTTGCAGATCCCAAAAGTAACTACTAACTAGACAGATACGGGAACGAAGAAATCAAAACAGAACAAGATTTGAAGAAAGAAACACGCAGAAGAACAAACGATGAATAGAAAACTCCACACGTAACAGTGAGAAAAGGACAAGATTATAGTTAAAGAAGAAATGAAAGATCGATCACAGAAATATAAACGCACCTCTTGCTTGTTGAGGAACGATGGGTCTTGAAGCCATTTAGAACACTTTTTCTTTTGTCTTGAACTGAAAATGAACGATTCTGTGAAGAATCAAAATCGACAAAAAGAAGAACGCACACACCGTTGATCCTTCTTTCTGCGCCCTCTCTCTCTCTCTCTCTCTCTCTCTCTCTCTCTCTGTGAAAAATGAAAATGAAGGAATGACGAAGGCAGTGAGAAAAGCCTTCTCTTTTGAAGCTGCACGAGGCGCCGATTCCCGCTTCAACGGTCGAATTTTTTCGTGGCTCTTTACCGTTGGATCTCTTAAGATTGATCGGACGGTTGGACCGTTGCTTTGGAGAATTGTAGCCGTTGGGTTTTCAAAAACAAAGGCACGGATATACCTTAAAATAATACTGCTAGCAGTATTAGGGGGGGAAAAATTAATTATTTTTCAATGAAAATTAGGAAGGAAAAAAAAGGTAAATTAATAAAAGGATATGTATATATAGTTTTTTTATTTTTATTTTGTTTTCAAACAAAAATACATGTGACTCAAAAATGAAAAACGAGTTTGGCACTTGGGCAATAAGAAATTGTCGTTAGGAAAAAATTTATCACCTCAATTAAAGGTTTTATTAAAAAAAAAAGTTTTAATAAATTACTTATTTCTTGTGTTTTCCTTATTACACTGGAGATACGGAGATCTCACTTGTCTAAATGCAGACAATAAAACCCGCACACTAAGAAACAGCCCTGAAAAAAAGTTCATATGATTTTCTTTAACTATTTTTTATTTATTTTGCAATTATAACGTCCTTTAAATTCATTATCCTTTGCTCTTTGAGCATGTTTGGGCACAATAACTCTTATTTTTATTGCGACTCATTTTTTTTTATTAAATTTCTATGCTTAGCACGTGAAACTATTAGATATGAAAATACATAAATTTATCCATAATGTATGTACATCTAAATTTAATTGTAAAATATATATTCGAAATTTTGTTAAATTAGTATCAGTGTCCTTTCAGTAGCTTAAATTATTGGCCATATTGGCCTGCAGAGGATCCCGTGCTTTCATTCTTCAAAGCTCTGATTTCGATAGGGTCAAATGTAAACAATGCCAACGTGCTTGTGATTTCTGTTATATGTTCCACATAGTGCTTCATTCGGTGTCACATGAAATTTGAACTGCTTTGTATTTCCATCTTAAAACAAGATTCGTTAGAGTTATCAATCGCCATATTCGCCACTCATTTGGGTTTATTATTTTTCTTTTCTTACCAATGTTAATTTCAATTCCAGGGCACAATAAATAAATTGGCAACCAAATTTATGAGCATAGTCATCAAGTAATAAGTAATAAGCAATTAGCCACAATGAACAAATGAACTAATGAGAAAGTTGAGTTTGTTACAACATGATTAGGCAAACAAAAAAAACATGCCTAAAACAATGCAACCCCAATTAGTGGGCGAAAAGAAAAAACGCCATTACAAAGCTGAAACCATATCTTTCACCATCAAAACAAACCACACATGTATACTCACACCAAGAATATATGATAATAATACTCACTTCTTTGCTGAAAACTCAAGTCAGTTAAATTTACTCCTACACTAGATCATCTGGACCAGCAAGCACAACCTGTTAACACAAATTTCATTCTCTATCTTTAGGACAGTTTGCAAACATATGAATGATTAGCTAATCAGGTAAGAGAAAAGATGCATACATTGCAATCAAGAGCATGTTTCCTAGCAACCATAATGGCTGCATTTCTGTCTCTCTCCGACTCGAAGGTTAATACAAACGAGAGCCCCTTTCTCGCTTGCCAGAAAAGTGTTTTTGCTGCATTACTGGCATCACCTCTAACTCCGCATAGCTTTTAGGTAAATAATGTGTTAGTTTAGCATATAAACCAGATAAGGAGCTTAAAAGGTGAAGAATCTAAAAGTAAAATAGCCAATGCTAGAACAGTACCTGCATTGATGGAGAGTAAATCTCTCTAGCTTTTGTAATCCAACCTCTACATAGCTTTATCCGCATTCTCCCCACATTGAATGAGTGAGTAGAATGTGATGAGTGATCTTTCCCATTCATCTGAGAAATAACTACCTGGATAATACAAAGAAAGATGTTATGTTGACAGAGACAAGTTTGAGCAGAAAATAGTGTTTTCTAATGCCATATTAAATTATATAACAATTTTTATACTGAATGCTTTCAGTTTATAACTTCAGTAATCTTTAAAACTACTGAATGTGAAAGGAGCATAGATAACATACATTAAAATCGGTATTAGATTTTCGTATAAGTGTATCCACATGGCTTCCAAGTCCTGAAACTGGTACACACAAAATAGGTCGATGTTAGCCTTTCTTTTCTAGATTTAGATGCATCCTGAAACCAAAAACAAAAGATGAGGCA
>JASCZI010060606.1:0-12258 GCA_036250425.1 Stylosanthes scabra | reverse complement strand
TAGCTTTCTCCACATCCTCTTTATTTCTTCCTGCAAAACGGCCTCTTAATGATTCTAATGCATCTCTTAACTTCTTCAAAAGAACATGTCCTTCCAAAGATGCCACCTCTCTTAGCTTTGCCTAAATTCCACAAAAAAGTCATGATCAAGTTCACAAAAAAATAAATAAATGAAGAGGACAAAAGTGCATAAGATGAATGAACTATTCAACTGTGAATTGAAGTTGGTAGCTAAGTTTCTATCAACAAATGCAATCCATAAGTCCTAAAACTGGCCTTTGATCGAACTGGTTAAAAAAGGTTTTTATGTTAAGGAAAATAAATGATATTATAGTATAGGCCGCAAGCAAGTGAAATAGATGAACCTCATTAGACAACTTAGCAGCTGCAGCCAGGTTCTTGTCAAATTTACTGGCGAGGTCACGAACTGAGATACGCTTGTGCTGGTCATACAAATTGGAAGCTTCTTCATCAATGACATCCTTCAAGGAAGGTCCCTGGTTACCCTGAACTGGTTCTTCCACAACTTGATTATCTGCTCCCAGTTTATACTTTGGAAAACCATTAGAAATAAAGCTCACATCAGCAGAAACCGGTGGTACTGCTTCCATCGGCATCTTGATTTCAACTTCAGGACTAATCTTGGTCATGGTGAAAAAAAGTGATCTGGTAAGAGAATAGTTGTGAAATAGTATGAGACCTTCAGTTCAGAATATCTCTGTGATTAGAGAAAAGTAAAACAAAGTTCAAGTAAGACTTTGTTCCTTCATATGATGTTATGCATACACTTCATGCCCCAAAAACATTTGACCTGGCACCATGTGTACTAGACAATAACTCATATAGACGATCGAACCACAATCAAGGTCTAAGCAACAGGAGTTCATCAACTGTTGTTGATGATTTGCCATCAAGTATGATTACCATTTACCATTGTAATTGCAACCATCTGAGACCCTTATATTATTGACCTTCAAGCAATAGCAGTAGCAGAAGGTGGATAAAATCTTGAAATCTTTTACCAACCAAAGATTAGAGTTGGAAAATTGTTAGAAGAAAATAATGTGGTGGTGGTTAGCAGGAGTAGTAGTAATAGTCAAAAACACTCAAAGGAAAAGTTGGAACAACAAAGACTAATTGGAATGTGGTTGATTTCTAAATTCATTTCCTTCCTACTTTTAGGGATCACAAGCTTAGTCACCATTGTCAACTAACATACACAGTATCAAATGAGTTGTGAAGTTAATTCAGCTAATTTCAATAAGAAAAAAAAAATATAAAATCAGATAGAGTTAGTGAGTGAATATGGTTTCTCCTGCCCAACAAACACACAAACAAGCTCATGAAACCACAAAGATCTACACACAAAAGGAAAAGAAAAAAATTTGCAGACAATGACACATGCTCACAGCTAATAGTATTAATAAGCCTCTTTTCCTTTTGGGGAAAAAAATTATATGAAAAGAGAAAGATAATAATTTGAGATCCAGCAAGAAGAGGATCATCTAGTGGCCATGCTACTGAAAAAAATTAATTACCACTTCAAAATTCATAACCACATTCCTTCCTACATTCCAAATTTTATCACATGCCTAAGAGAAAAAAACAAATAAATAAATAAATTAATAATTCAAAGGAACCAAAAAAAAAAAAAACAAACAAACAAACTTACTTTGTAGTAGCTGCAAATTCCATTGCATGCAGCCAATGCAAATAAAAAAAGAGAAAAAAAAGCACACACAAACACACAAAAAAAACCAAGAAGGCAAAGAAGATAGTAATGAAAGTGATAAAGGTGGGGAAAAAAAAGAAGTGAGAAGAGAACTCACATAAGAACCTAGGAGGAGCAGCAAAGTCCAAAATGGATGAAGTTAGTAAAACATGGAGTCAGAAGAAACAGGAGAAGGAGCTGGCTCTGTGCAAAAAGAGGAAGACAGGATTGAAGTTGAAGGGTGACAACAAGAGAATGAGGATTGAAGAAGAAGAAGAAGGAGAAGAAGAAGAATCTAAAGGGTGTACATTAGCGTTGCTTTATGAAAAAGTGAAAAGAAGAAAAAATAAACGAAGGAAAAAAAAGAAGAAAAGCTTGTGCTTGTGCTTGTGCTTATGCACCTGACTCATTTGTCTCCCCTCTCAACGACTTCAAAATCAATCTCTTTTTTTTTTTTCTTCCATTCGCTCCATCATTCTTAACCTTTTACCTGTTACCGCCCTTTTTAGTGGGGATCACTGTGAATTGCTCCCACGCGCCGTCCCCACCTCCTCCGCGAGTGGGGGACCACACTGTTCTAAGGAAGATTCCTATGCAATTTTAAGAGCATAATAAAGACTGCTGTTATTGTGAGTCATGAAAGCTAATCAATACATGTAATTTGAATCCTTCTTTTATAAAAAAATATATATGGTCACAAAAAGTTGTCTATAATGTATTGTTACATATTTAGTTATAAATTTAATTCTAATACATTGAGATTATACAAAATTCTGTATATGTATTTAATTAATAGTTGTCATTATATTAAAATTAAATTCATTTAATTATTTTAATTTTTTTATTTTATATTTTAATATATATTATTTACTTTATACAGTTATTCTTTCATAGGTAAAATTCACTTCTTTCATTTGAAGTTTAAAAATCAGCTACTAATAAAATTCGAAATAAAAATATTAGACTATATTTTGAGTTATATTATTTTGCACACAAAAATTAATTACTAGTAAATAATATATATTAAAATATATAAATATATATTAAAATTCATAAAACTATATATATACACATAATAATTTATTTTAATGATGGATTTTTTTTACAAATAAAATTCTAGTAAAAGATAATAGCACCTAGTAAGAAGAAGCATGCAATTTTAATTGGGGGGGGGGGGGAGGAGCGTGCACACGCGCGCGTGCGGTTAGGCAATCATCCGAGTACCCAGCTGTTTTCATTTTATATTTCGTTCATTTTACTGCAGAGACTGGTGCGTTTGGCGGGTTGTCGTTCTTTTGACTCCCGTTTTCCCCCATCATGCCCCAACGCTTTTTCTATATTTACCTAAATGCCACCGTGCAGAACAAACATCATGCATTGGTGAATATTGATGCTATACTACAAAAGAAAAAAAACAAATAAATATCAATCTCGTATTTATGTATAGCATACGTATGTCCAATCTGTACAGTACCTTGGATTTTAGGACCCAAACAATATGAAAGGGACAAGGACAAAATGTTGGTTTTTCTAGTTAGGCCAAACATAATAATGCGCACAAACAAATATATTTAATAATTAAAAAGGGTTTAACTAATCCTAAAACTAATAAGATAGATTCAGACTTTATCATCCTTATTAGTCTCTTTCAAAAAATCAAATGGAAGTAGGAGAAAATTAAACTTTTCGTGTTTTTTTTTTATGACTGAAAACTTTTCATGTATGTTATTATTTATAATTGAATCTCGGATATGGGGCGCTTTTAATAAATAAGTATGAAAAAGGAATTTTCATGTGCGTTTATGGCAATATTTAAGGTACTTTTATTATATTCTAATTTCATAATCACTGTAAAAAAATAAACCGTTGTCAATTTTCTCGATAGTAATTATAGAGATGGAATTTTACATAATAAACTAATAATATTACTTGAAAAGGATGCGCCAATTATTCTAAGAAAATAGTAAATTATACGGAATTTCCTTATGTGTCATTGATTGTATCTCTCGTGGTATAAAAGAAGTATATATGTAATTCACTCTAAATAGAGAAAGAAATGCTTAAATGTCTAGTTTTGTAAAATTATGTATTTATATTTTTAGTTTTGAAAAATTAAGAGTAATTTAGAAAGAAAAATTCTATGTATATTGTGTGCATCAAATTTAGCTACTATGAGTTCTATATAAATATGCATGCTTTTTAAGTCATTTTTAATATATATTTTATATTATAATATGTATTTTATACTAATATTTAATTTTGGTTGATGATTTTAATTTACATCTAATATAGTTGTTTTCAATGACGGGCTCAGAAAATTTTGATAGTGGGGTAAAAATAATACATCAAAATAATACAAAAAATTAATGTCAATATATTTATATATAAAAATTTAAAGTATGATTTATGTCCTTAATGTTTATAAAAAGTTTTAAAAATATCCCTAATGTTTATATATAAGTATTATTTTTATATAATACAAAAAATATAGTTTAGTAATTAAAGAATCAATAAAAAATATAATTTGAATGAGCCAATTTTAATTTTTTCACTAGAATTGATTGACCCAAAAAAAACTGTAAAATATATAAAAATTTAAATTAAACAAACATAATTCTCTTAGTATAAATAATATAATATCTCTATTTCTAATAAACAATTACTCAAATATTTTTTGCAAAACTATAATATTATGATATAGTTTTTTTTTATGAAAACAATTATTATATGTATGGTCAAAACTAAATAAAATAAAATAATAAAAATACATAAACGATATATATACATATTACTCCTATTAGCTAATTGGATTATTTGAGAAGTTTGTCTTCTTACGTAATAATTAGCTAACTGAATTATTATTATTTGTTTGCTTTTATATTTCAGTATATTTTATATTTTTAATTTCATTAAATTAAGTTTATATAATAAAATAACATTTATTATTGTGTCACAACATAATTTTTTATCACTTGTAAATAAAATTTATTTAAGCAAGGGGCAACCATATTCTATAATGGAGACATTACATATATTATGTATGTGCTTATTAATCTTTTTATAAATTTTAGTGGGGGCAATTGCCCTCATATTAGTATGAAGGCCCGTCCTGATTGTTTTGAAAGTATTTGTATAAATGTTTTTTAAAATTATCTTATGCTTTTAAAATTTTAAAAAACTAATATAATATTATATATTAATGAATATCTATATTTACTTTTACGATTTTTTAAAAAACCAAAAATGGAATACATATTATGCTAGCAGTGTGGGGGTGAAACTCTATTATTCACATTCATATTCATAGAAACTTAAAAGCATCCATGTGCAGTGACATGAATGAATGAACTAGCTAGCTGTTTTATGGTACAATCACTATCACGTTTGGGCCTATAACTCTTTTAGTTGATCAATCAATTCTTCACTATATTCCCTTAAATTCTGGGATTATAAGTTAATTAGAATCGATTTTTAATATAATATATTATATCATAAGTGGAAAGTTTCTTTTCTTTGTATGTGACTAATTTTGATCGTGAAAGGGTACCAACCGTAGTTGGGGTATGGATTTAATTATAGATGCAATAACGTAACTAATTAATTATACATAATCTGAACTTATCAGAGATTGATATAATGTTATTGGTACAATAACTAAGGCCCATTGCCCAATTAGAATACATTATTGTATAATTTTGTGGTAAGAGTGGAATTAAACATGTAGGTACTAACATAATTTATGGAGAATACAAAAAGAAAAATAATAATAATAATTAATGTAGTAAACACGTCTTTTATAAAATGCATGGTTACGTTTTTCTTTTTTTAAAAAAAATCTTAATAAATAATAATTAAATTCATATATCTAATCATCATAAATGGAAAAGTTAACCCGAATATTATGAAATTAAAGTTGAAACGAACACATCATATATAATTAGAAAATAATAGACTATTTAGGCTATTAAAGTATTATGAAATAAATAGATTGAAAGTTTCTTATATAAAAGGTTCTAATTAGCTGCATAAGAAGGTTTTTGTATTTGTGATTTTCTTAAAAAATATTCTTAATATTTTATTTTATTTTTAACGTTTTCGTTTTGCATCAAAATTAAAAATATATATTGAGCATTGTTTTTAATATAAATAAAAAATGTTAGAGATAAAATTGAATGAAATTAAAACATTAAAAATATTTTTAAAAAATTATAAAATGTTAGAGAAAATAATAGTAATTTACTGGAGATTTTCAATTTAATAATTTTAATAATAATGGAAGCGTCAAATAGCTTAGGATCCAATATTCTCATCTATTCTGAACATGTGTGACTCAGACCCCACATGCCGTTTTGGCGTCAAAATCACATAAAACAGCATTAAAAGTGACGATGATTGGTATAATATCGTTCCATCACTCTCTCAAATCTCAATACATTTACATGCATCCAACTCTTGCCGTTTTATTTTTCACATTTTCACTTCTATTCCTAACTATATCCATCACTCTATAACCATTTTTTTAATCCCATCCATTATTTTATATTGCCCTCGTCTAGCGGAAGGAATCATCGAAATCATGACACTCATATAATATAATTCACATGTTATTATTATAACAGCCATTTTGGACTTATGCTTTTATTACCAAACTGAAAATAAATAAATGAAAAAGGAAGCACCTTTCTAATATGCTCTCAGGTTTGCCGGGTTAATTTTCTAACTCACTATATCACTTTATTTTTCTATTAGTTGTGGTGGGGAAGGATAGGGTAACCTACAATCAATTTACTTACTGGCACTAATGATTATTAGAGCCTTTTGTAACCCGCAACAGATGCCACTAATAATACATTAACCATATATTTCATTTCTTTTTAGCCTTCTAGACCTACCACATATATGCCACATACTACTTCTATATATTACTTGTGTATTTAGATATTAATTATGTTTTTTTTGTTCTTAGGATAATTTCCAAGTCTATAAAATAGGGCTAATCTGTTACGAATCTAAATTTTATTTAAAGATCTGTTGTTGGTCAATGAATTGTTACATGCACAAGATGATAATTAAATCTTAACACTTATTCGAGCGGATTAATAAGTTAACTACTAAATTAATCTAAATTAGTTTTACTTAGGTGTTTATTAACTTGCATGCATGTAATCAATCTATATATTATCATTAATTTGACGGTAGATACCTCATACTTTTACCTCCTTTATCCTCACCACCCTTAAATTTAATAAATGTACAAATTAATTAAATTATATACCAAAAGTTCTAGATGTGATGTTATCCTCTAAAAAATGAGTAAGATATTATAGCCATATATATGTAACATGCTCATAGTTGACATGACACTTGCTTTGTTTTATTTTAATTTATATATTGTATTGAGTATATATTATACAAACAAATTGCAATAAGAATTGTGTTTAATTATTTTATGTTTATGTGTCTAGTTGTGGAGCGTTACTATCTGTTTTATACAAAAAGCACTTTAAACTGAACGTGGGCCTTCAATGTTAATATTGACTTGTGTTCAAGTTAGGTGATAAAGCAATCCGTGAACAAATTTAATGATTGAGCAATAAAATAAACTTCCATCTTAAATATGCGGCTTATTACTTAATTTTGTCCTTCATAAATAGCCCTAAACAAACGCCATATCTTCAAGTTGTGTCCATTCATGTTAGCATAATACTCCTGGCCTGTTAATTATTAAGTCTCCAATTTTTGTTCTTTCCACAGATAATCATCCATTTAGTAAATTAATGTAACATTAATCTTATATTTTTTATTTTCCAATTCCACTATATTCTTATTATTTTGTTAATAATCCTAGTGACCATTTAAATAACAATAAAAGAGTATAATATATAACAGTAGTCATATCTTATGTATTATTCTCCTGAAAAAGTAATTAAAAATGTTAATACAAGAAGTCACCAACTCCATATTAATTAACTTGCGCGAATTGTGTTTATATTAGAACGTTACGTGCGTTAACTAAAGACCCTAACAATAAAATAATATCCAAATAGAGTATCATCTTCTATCAATTTATACAAAATTAAAATAACCAAAACTAAGCAGGCAAATACATATAGTCGTCATAAATAATTTTCCTTATCTGATCTTCCTTCATTCTTTTGCTTTTCCCTGCTTTTGAGTTGTAGGACTTTATTATCAAATGCATGCGATAATGACATAGCCACATAGACATAGGTGATAGGTGCCTTAGTAGCTTTAATATTGTGGGAAAGCTACAGATATGCATGGAGGCAACCCTCCCTCGGCTCATAATCTCATAGCAATGTTCATGACTACCACATGGTAGGGTCCAATAATCATCACATCACAATAATACAAAACACACCCAAATTGGGTTTATTAAATTACATATTCATTTATTTTAAATGCAACTTAATTTCCTGCATTTATATTGGACATCTTTTAACATTTAACAACACCAATTTAAAATGAAGAAAATAAACATTTACATACCATGCCAAATTCAAACTATCGATACTTACTTATATAATCGAGTGAACTATCATTAAATTAACCAAAATAATTTTCTATATCTATCATAATTCCATCATATTTAGCCTACATTCGCTAATTAAATGTCAACACAAGTTTATGATAAATAGAATCTATCTCATATGATACATACTTTGATTTTTCTTCCAGTGATGATAAAATATTAGAAGAATATTTTTTTTTCCTTTTTCCAAACGCACAAATAAATATATTATATCAAAATAAAACAGACAAAAAACTATATGAGCTGTTACAAATTTTATATTTATTATCATAAAGAAGCTAAGCTTCATTCTCTCATATTTTTATTTATAGTATTAGTAACTACTATTAGAGTATTAGTAATGTATAAAACTATAAAAATGTAAAATAAATTGTTTAATAATTAGGATGTCGGGTTTGGCCAGACACAAGGACAAACAACCTATTATTACTACTAATACTTGTTTCTTTTTTTTTTTTTTTTAAATTTCTTTTGGTCTGAAGACAATTTTATTCATTCATATATATTTGATAACATTGCTTTCGTAGTGCGTCTTCAGGAAACAATTACATCACTTCTTTTTTTCACTTTTTTATTTTTAGTTTAGCACATTATGTTTCACTCTTTTTTTTTTTTTTTTTATCGTGGTTGATATATTAAATTAAAGAAAGTGCATGATTGATATAACAAAAATGTAAAGTATAGCATAATATTTGCGTTAATCAAATTAGAAATTTAACCAAAAGAATGTGTGCGATTTATGCAGTTTTTGTTTGAACTGATTTATAACTTATTAGGTGATTGATGCTAGCTTGGGTATTTTAAATTTTCTATCTTCTAGGTCATCTGTGGATTATTCCTTTAAAAAAAAAAACAAAAAACACCAAGTCAGAATGCATCTCAAACCTTAATTGCCTTTTTTTTTTTGGTCAGCATGAGAGATTAGATATTTTGTAATATCATAGATAGATATTAGATAGCACTTTCGCCAATAGAGTGTGGTTTTCAACTGTTCAAGAACCCTAACTCTAGCCTTAATTGTCTTTTAAGACTTAAATTTTTTTGGGTATTTTTTTAAGATTTTATTTTGGGCTTAAATTTGTTTTCGGTCCGGAGAGATTTACTTTTTGGTCGTTGGGTCGGGAGAGTTATCGTTGATAATGGTTTGGGTGAGAGCCCAAAAAATCGAAACATGTTTTTGGTCAGTAAAAAAACTAAAACTTAAAAATCATGTTACCATATTGTTTGGACCTCAAACCACTGATACTCGTATCGTTTTTCTTTTAGACGTGACTACATACTAATATCTGATGGAAAAAAAATGAAAACATATATGGGCCAAGTAGCCCAATAATGTTTTATTTTTCATTCACACGTTAGATTTTGGATACAAATTCAAATCATTAAAAGAGTAGCTACGTGACTATGAAATCATTGTAAAGGCCCGGACCAAAAAAAAAAAACCCAGTTCTATGGTGAGGAGATTTTGTGAGAAGAAAAATAAAGAGAAATGTATAATATATTTTAAAAAATTAATAAAAATAAATCGATATATTTTAAAAGAGACCATTTAACTATATCTAAAAAAAACTCTTCATTTTCTTTACCATTTTTCTCTCCATGTTAACACGCATCTAAAATAATTACTAGCGTTACTGTAGCATAGGTGAAATAAGAAGTTTGGATCCAGAAATAAGTTGATAAATATTAATTTTGATAGGATATAGAGGCCCCGCATGAATTGTATGTTATCTACTTATCTTACTATTGCCCCAAACGCAAGTCTGTTGCGGTTGCACCCAAAATGGACAATGAGATCAAGTGTATGACACATTACAAACTTGCCCGTATTTATTATCAAGAGCTATAACCATAGCATCATAGTTTTGGCGAATTTATGAGTGATATGATAAGTGGTTGAGACTTGGACAGGCTTTGGTGCTTAAACCCCAACCCAAGCAACTAGCAAGCATCCCAGTCCCAGCATAAGGGACACACCAGCTGCCAAAGCTGGAACCTGGAATAAGTGCTCTACAAATCTTAACCATGGTTAATTGTTAACACTCGTGACTCATCACACTACACAGTCACACTCATTTTTTTTTTTGTATAAATTTAGAAATATCTATCTCGACGTTTTGGTGTGGCTGGCATGTCAGTGTGGCAGGTTCAGTGAGGTCACATGTTAACGCACCTTATCTCATGTGCCTTGCTTCTCTTTCTTCCACTATTTTTGTCCCCTTTCAACCGCCACGCGCCATTACGCTTCACTCCCTCTTTCCTCAATACATTTCCTCAACACTGTGTGTATCACGCGCAACTCGCTCAAGTGTTTATTTTCGCTTCATTTATATATCTGCAAAACTAAAATTAATCTCATCCTCCGCCCGCTTTATTTCCCGTTTTACCCCCGTCCATATCGAGCGAAAAAAAATAACATCTTTTCGTCCGGCTGCTTTATTTCCCGTTTTGCCGTCAAGCATGCCCGTTGCTGGATCCATACATTCTTTGCGAAATGACATTTATAGCCCTTAGAATTACTTTGCGGCATCCTTCAACCACTAATCATTTGTGCTTGCCGGCATAGACATAAGTCAAACATGGTAAATGTTTATTGGTCAAGCTTATGGTTTATTTTTTGCTCAAAGAAGATCCACCTTTATGCAATTCCATTTGTGATCAATTAATTTAACGTTATCTTAACTCTATTTAATTTTTTTTTAAAAAAAATAAAACATGTAGTAATTTTTTTCTGATTGAAAAACAAGAAATATATAGTTTAAGAAATGAATTTGATACGTGCCTTAATGTCGTGATATGAAGAGATTAGGAGTTTATTTAGCTTTTATTAGTTTATATTTTTAAAATATTTGATTTGATTTTGTATTTTAAATTTGATGTATTTAGTTGAATCGGGCTTCGTAATAATGAGCTTAAAGTTTTCATTTTTAACCTAATATGAGATTTATAAATACCTCATAAACTATTGTAGCCCTCAAGTAATGGAGTGAGACTTTTAGGTGATGTGATATCACTTGTTGATTTCGTGATGAAACTATGGTGTATATAAGTGATGATGTGTAATATCCATTTCTTGTAGCATCGGAAAATTGAATGGAAGGTTGTGTGATTCATCTTCTGTTTAATTTTCAAACTCATGGTGTGTACAGTCGAGATGTGTCATATCTTTAACTGTTGCATCGAAAAATTATATAGAAGACAGAGTGATTCGCTTCTGTGCAATTTCAATCTACCTCTTTTCAATTTTGTTATATGTATTTCTTTATTTCAATAAAGTATCTCTTCTTTATATCATTCTTCTTCTTTTTTCCTTATCATTTGGTATCATAATTTGAACTTCAGATCCTGTGATTTGAAAGAAAAAAAAAGAAAAAAAGAAAAAAAGCATGTGTTTTTTCTTCTTTGTATTTATTTTGTAGATATTGTCTTTTTGAACAATCAGATTTAAAGTCGAATTTTTTTAAAGAGTAGAAGAATAATACGTGTCTTAATATAAAGAGAGATTAAGAATTTATTTATGAAGAGATTAGATCTGAGTTAAATTAAAGCCTATCATTATTAACATCATCAACTCCGCCTATGTTACTGCGGTACATAGCCGGTCCCAAGCCCGGATAAAGGAGGAGGGTTGTGTTAGGCCTTCGACAACCAACGTAAAAACTTGTCGAATCTTCATGACATGGATCAAAAACGTTATTGCGCTAAAGCTAGGTCGTTGCCCGGAAGCAACGCGCGGTATGGCTCGAGTACCGTGTCAAATGAGCAAGGGCCGCTGCATCGGTGCCCGGGTGTAGTGTTAAATGAGCAAGGGTTCCCGCGTCGTGAACGAACGAGGGTAAATAAGCTAGTTCACAACGGAAAAGGTAAAGGTAAAGGTAAAGGACGGTGTGACAGGAAGCTAAGATTTGGGACATGGAACATAGGCACTCTAACAGGAAAATCCATGGAGGTGGTGGATACCATGATAAGGAGGAGAATTAACATCATGTGCCTGC
>JASCZI010060605.1:52317-78447 GCA_036250425.1 Stylosanthes scabra | reverse complement strand
ACTGGTCTCTCCCCTCCGGTCTTTCCTGGGAATTTTATTGTTAATAAAATTCTGTCTAAGGAGACCGGGTTTAAGTGGGACTTGATTGTGCCTCATCCAATCTGTCTTCGGAATTACTATAATAGTAAAACTCATAGGATTGATTTGTATTGAAAAATATCCACGTTTCCGCAACAGCGTCATCTGTGATCTTACTCTTGCATAGGGTTTGCCAAAGTACTTGTTTGCATCATTCACCACTTTGTGCAAGTAAGACTCCTTAAAGTCAGGAGCAATCTCTTTGGTTATGTTGTTGATCAATTCTGCCACCACTTTGTCGCTCCCTAAAGGGTGGTTCAGCACTCCTTTGTAGTGGAGAAGAGCCACATCTTCTTCTGTGTTGAAGAAGAACATGCACGTTGTTACATCAGGTTTGCATCTCTCGTGGCACTTCTCGAACGCCACAATGTTTCTAAGAATAGTGCCTCTGTGGTCAGTGAGGTGGAGAGCAGGGATTGTGAGTTCTTTCACAAACATTCCAAGGTATCTGTTTCCAAAGCTTATATCCAACACTTTTCTGTTGTGACCTGCTTTGATCTTCACTCCAGCATTCTTCAGCTCAGTTATAGAGTAAATCATGTTATTTTGACTCCCTCTCTGCTCTTCTCCACTCAGTTTAGGCACAACGCTCGACCGAAGAAGATCGAGCAAGTGTTCAATCCTAAACTCAGATTCCACACTCTTTGGAATGTTGTTGCTTGATCCTGAAGTCAACATAGGCAAGAAGAATCGAAGCGCAAGAGCATCTAGCCTCTCGCTTCTAGAATCATCTGTTAACTCTAACAACTTGGCCAGAACAAAGAGGGGAAGCTGGTTTTCAAGCATGATCATCTCGCGGCGAATCAAAGGAAGCTTCCACCTACTCAGGTTAGGAACTTGATCAAATTTGTTCAGAGAGAAGTCCCTTAAGAGCTGAATGATAAAGGAGGCATCAACCATCATCATGTGCAAGAATTCATCTCTACTGAGTCTGATTTTCTCCATCTCCATGTAACATTGTCTAGCCTTGTCTTCTACCGATTCGAGCGCATTGAATGCTTCATCGAGTTTTGCTCCGTTTGGACCATTCGGATCAAAGAGTCTTCTAAAGAACCTCAATTTGAGGTGCTCCATGTCTTGTAAGTGTGGTTTTCCAAAATGGTATGGGCCAATTGAGATGCTATGAGGAGTATATGCTTTTGGTTCAACCTCAAGCATGTTTTGTGGGATCCTATATATGCAAACAGAATCACTACCTTCTTCATAGTTATTGGGAAGATTATTCCCACCACTCTCTAATTCTTTTCTAATAAGACCTCTCCAATTTGAAAATCTTTCAGCAGTGCTATGAATGCTTCTTCTGCTGAATTTCTGAAAGGCTAATCTAATGAACTTATTGCACTCCATCTTTTGGAATCTCGTCCTGCATCGACAAGCACTTACCCCCTTTTTAACTTACAACGGGTCACTCTTTTATATTCAAGTCAATTCTGTGTGAAATAAAATAAAGAATATTTTAATTATATTTGCATGAGTTGTCGGTGATTTCTTTTTATTTTATGAATAATACTACGAAACCAATGTTTAGAAATTATTAGGGAGTTAAAATTAAGTTATCATTCAAAATTTATATGATCCATAACTCATATATTATAAATTAAGTTTATCATCTAAAATTTATATGAGTTATTATCTGTAACTATATATTGGCTTCGTATTGGTCATAATGTATTAACAAGCTAGTCTTTTTCTTATTTTATTATTTTAGTAAATAGTATTTTTAAAAGAAAGTTTATAAAGCCAATAATATTAGTGGTCCATAGTAGTTAATATCTTTGTTTCCTCTTCTTCTTTTTCTTATCCAATTTTGCCATTTCTCTAATTGAACTTATTAGCTTTTAATATGCTTGTTAATATTGGTTTCGTAATATTTTTATTTTCCAATCATGGTAATGTGAATGGATGGATTTTTATGATGACCATAAGATGAGTATTATTCCTGGGGTTTATGGAAAGTATTAAATGATTAATTTGATAAATTATTATCGATTAATGTTCTAAATCAAGGTCAAAATGTCGATTTGTAAATTAATAATTTTCCAAGTCACAAAAAAAATAATAAATTTTCAATTGATTGAAAAATAAATTAAAAATTAAAAAAACACTCGGGTTATTCTAGAATCTGAGTTACACAGCTAACACCTAATTAAAGAGTACACCCCTAAATTTATACATGAAAAGTTTAACCCATAATTTTAATGTATATGGACCAAAATTTTTGATCAACAATCCAATTTATTAACCTGTAGTGTATCATTATATTTTTAGTTAATATTTTTCAATATTGATTATTAATTGTGGACAAAAAAAATTATACTAACTTTATAAAACAATTGAATTAATAAATGAAAAAATATTATATAATCATTATTTTTAATTTATTTTAGTCATAATTTTTGTCATCAATTATTAATATATTTAATTAATAATTTAATATTATATTTTAATAAATAGTTTTTAATATCATTATTTATTAATAAATAAATAAGAAAAGAAATAATAAATTATGATGCCAATAAATTGTGAATGGCAAAATTTTGTAACAATAATAGCAACATGGCGCCTAAGGTTGTTGAGTGTCATGGTTATTTGTGAATGTATCTAGGGAGATTGTATACAATTTGGATTGGTGCACTGCACAAATTGTGTGTACGGCGGTGAAGACGAGTGCGAAGAATGCACCTGCAGACTGCAGTTGCAAGATAGTTAGTTACGCACCATTGAAGCCCTAATGCAGATGCGGTAAAGGTCCAGAAAGTGAATCATGTTCTGATGCGGTAAACATTTCTTCTTCTGCTGAATTTCTGAAAGGCAAATCTAATCCACTTATTGCACTCCATTTTTGGATTCCCTTGTCCTGCATCCACAACCACTTACTCCTTTTTAACTTACAACTGCTCGCTCTTTTATATTCAAGTCAATTCTTTGTGAAATAAACTAATGATATTTGCTAATGGGTTATCGATTATTGAAAGCATGCTAATAAAATCAACAAGGAGGAGGTTAGAGGTACAAGTTTTGGTCAAGAATTTTGAATCCAGCTGTTCTGTTTTTTTAATGAGAGACAACATTTGGCTTCTGCATGTCTCATTATCACATGACAAATGGTAGATATATAATTAACATTTTTATTTTCTAAAAGTATTGATATTTAGCATTTAATCAAGTATAAGAAAAAAAAAGTACAAAATCAATACCAATATTTGTAATAAATTCATGAAACTGAAAAGAGGAACACACTGTTTTTCACACCAAATTAAACAACAATGACATTGAGATATAACAATGATGATAACATCAACCATAAACTCTAATACTCCATCTCCCATACGTAAGGAAAGGAATATCCATATTGCGTGTAAGAAATTAAAGATTTTAATTAATTAATGGGCAGAAGGTGAAGGTGGTGGGGAGAAGAAGGGAATGGAGGGAATAGTGGTTGGGATTGAGGGCATGTTTGGCAATGGTGGAAGGCTCATCTGTGGGACTGTTGTTGGGATGGTGGGGATGCCAGCAGGAAGAGGAGGCAAAGCTGTCGCCGGCTTCGGAAGCGATGATGATGGCTGTGGCAGTGATGGTATTGTGGGCAATGGAGGAAGATTATTGCCCTGAGTTGAGGGCAATGTTGGAATTGAAGGCATAGATGGCAATGTTGCTGTTGGTTTTGGCAAATTTGGAATGTTGATGCCTGGGGGCAAATTCGGTATTGCACTTGTTTGCAGGAGTTGGCGAGCTGCTAGGCTCATGCTCATGCTTGACAATGTGATAACAGCAACAAGGAATAATGAAGCCATGATTGATCTTCCTGATGATGAGGTCATGATTTCAATGAACAACTGAGAACATATAGGATATATATTTGTGTGTAAATTAGTTTAATTTAATTTGCTTTGGGATATGATGATTGCAATTGATGAGAATACAAAGGATGGTGCATGGTCTTATATAGAGCTTTGTAGCTTGCTAGAGAGTGATGTTTTGATTTCAATTATTCAAATTAACTCAATAGTTTGGAGAACTAATGCTTTTGTTAGCTCACCTTCCTATTTTTGAATATATATGTTGAAGTGGTTGGTTGCCTATATGACTTGATGAACATAAATTTTCAAATGTAGGATGACCAACTCCTGGTGCTTTATTGGTTTGATTCCCTCTAAGTTGTTGCTTGTTAGAACAATCGCATGATCCTCAAATTATCTTTATTCATTTTTAATTTTACATAAAACAGAACAAAAAGAAAGGTGAATGAGAATTGAATTGTCTAAATTCTAAAAACGAGTACACACGCATAATTATTAATTTATTATGATATTTTTTTAACTTTGTGTGTGTCATCAGAATGAGATGTAGCAGCATCAAAGAATGCCCAGCGAAATGCATCTTTGAGGCTTGAACCGAACGCTTTGCTCTCTTTGCGCTTAAATGACAGCCTTTCTTCCGCCAATGCACAAACCGTTTGTAAGAAGGTGAAGCACAGTGCCACAATGGCACCAAATGTTGACAATGCCACCAACAAATTCACACAGTTATGCATTACTAATGTTCTTAGTCTTGCATAGGGCTTCCCAAAGTACTTGTTTGCATCATTCACCACTTTGTGCAGGTAAGACTCTTTCAAGTCAGGAATCATCTCTTTGGCAATGTTGTTGATAAGTTCTGCCACCATTTTGTCACTCCCTAAGGAGTGGTTGAGCACTCCTTTGTAGTGGAGAAGAGCCACATCTTCTTCTGTGTGGATCAGCCTGTTGAAGAAGAATATGCACGTTGTTGCATCAGGTTTGCATCTCTCGTGACACTTCTCAAATGCCACAATGTTTCTAAGCATGGTGCCTCTGTGGTCAGTGAGGTGGAGAGCAGGGATAGTGAGTTCTTTCACAAACATTCCAAAGTATTTGTTTCCGAAGCTTATATCCAACACTTTTCTGTTGTGACCTGCTTTGATCTTCACTCCAGCATTCTTCAGCTCAGTTATAGAGTAAATCATGTTATTTTGATTCCCTCTCTGCTCTTCTCCACTCAGTTTAGGCACAACGCTTGACCGAAGAAGATCGAGCAAGTGTTCAATCCTAAACTCAGATTCCACACTCTTTGGAATGTTGTTGCTTGAGCCTGAAGTCAACATAGGCAAGAAGAATCGAAGCGCAAGAGCATCTAGCCTCTCGCTTCTAGAATCATCTGTCAACTCTAATAACTTGGACAGAACAAACAAGGGAAGCTGGTTTTCGAGCATGATCATCTCGCGCCGAATCACCGGTAGCTTCCACCTACTCAGGTGAGGAACTTGATCAAATTTGTTCACAGAGAAGTCCCTTAAGAGCTGAATGATGAAGGAGGCATCGACCATCATCATGTGCAAGAATTCATCTCTACTGAGTCTGATTTTCTCCATCTCCATGTAACATTGTCTAGCCTTGTCTTCTACCGATTCGAGCGCATTGAATGCCTCATCGAGTTTTGCTCCATTGGGACCATTCGGATTGAAGAGTCTCCTAAAGAACCTCAATTTGAGATTCTCCATGTCTTGTAAGTGTGGTTTTCCATAATGGTATGGACCAATTGAGATGGTTTGAGGTGTATATGCTTCTGGTTCAACCTTAAGCATGTTCTGTGGGATCCTATATATGCAAACAGAATCACTACCTTCTTCATAGTTATTGGGAAGATTATTCCCACCACTCTCTAATTCTTTTCTAATAAGACCTCTCCAATTTGAAAATCTTTCAGCAGTGCTATGAATGCTTCTTCTGCTGAATTTCTGAAAGGCAAATCTAATGAACTTATTGCACTCCATTTTTGGATTCTATTGTCCTGCATCGATAAGCACTTACCCCTTTTTAACTTACAACTGGTTACACTTCTATATTCAAGTCAATTCTATGTGAAATAAACTAAATAAAAGTTTAATGATATTTGTTAATGGGTTTGTCGCTGATTTCTTCATATTTCATGATTTTATATGCGGCACAACTTGCTTATTTAATTTGAAGTTATGCTAACTGAGCAAGTTTCATAATATATTATTGCAATTCAACTTCTTGTTTTACTTTCACATGGTACTAGACTACTAGGTCAAGGCATTGCAAGTCAATTTTACATTTGCAAATTATAATAATTCAATGGCGCTTAAATTTTCTTTACCTAACCTTGATTTAACTTTACCCATTTTTTTCCCCGAATGGAAAATTTTTTACTTTTAAAGGTTTAAGTAAAAACAGAGAAAATTAACAAATAAAGGTGAATGAGAATAGAATTATGTCTTATCACAAAATGTCAAAATGAGTGCATAATGTTGAAAAAAGAAAATATTACTTTGTGTATCATCATCAGAATCAGACACAGTGGTAGAAGTAGAATCAGATAATACCCAGGTAAATGCATGTTTGAAGGTTGAACTGAAGGTTCAGTTAGTTCTTTCTTAAATGAGAGCTCTTTTTCTCCCAATGCACAAATGGTCTTCAACAGTGTGAAGCAGAGTGCAGCAATGGCACCAAATGTGGACTAAGGCCACCAACAAATTCACCTAGTTATGCATTACTTTTGTTCTAACTCTTGCATATGGTTTTGTTTTACAATATGATTTTCTTGCCAAGAGATGTGAGAAAATCTTGAAGGTGAGTCCATATGCCTTTGTTTTCTTTTTCCTTTGTGTTTTTGCATAACCAAACAATGCAAAATATCATTTTTTCTTCATTTTCTCTCCTTTAATTTTCTTTCCCTTCTTTTTTCCTTGAACCTAATATGGGCCTAGAGCTACTCTAACCTCAACTTATTTTTTATACAATGATATGAAGAAAAAAAAAAAAAAACCCTTCAAAGAAGCAATGTTACTCAGTGATACACACCTCCGTACACAAATAAATAAAGAAAGGTGAATGAGAATTGAATTATGTCTTATCAAAAGAGTAGATTAAGTATTATGAAAATGAGGATATACAATACTTTTTTAAGCAGTAAATTAATCAATAAAAAATAAAATATCTATAATTATTATTTATAAAATATATATAATAAAAGTTATAAAACATCTGAAACTTAAAGCAATAAATAATCAGTAAATTTTATACTTTTTAGAAATAAAACATCTGAAATTTAAAAAAATAAAACATTTAATTTAAATTACTAGCTAATGTTGACTGAATTTTTATTATTATTATTATTATTATTATTAATCTATTTTAACTGATTAAATTTAACTAAAACATTTATTTATATATTAGATAGAAAATCATCAAAATGAACTTTTATTTAAAATCAAATTAATATTTTATTTTATATAAAATAAATAACTTTATCATTCTTGATTGCAAAAAATAAGGCTATTATTATTATTATTATTATTATTATTATTATTATTATTATTATTATTATTATTATTATTATCGACGATAATGCTATATGTACATTTTAACCGATTAGATTTAACTAAGAGGAAGGATAGGAAGATGGAGTAAGAAGGTCTATAAGCGTAAAAAAAGGGCGAAAGCCAGAGTTACGACATATGCCACAGAGTATGAAGAGATAGGATCCAGTGAAGCATTTGAGGAAGAATCACAGGATGATGCGACTAAAACATGAAGTTTAGGAAAAAAGTTAGGTTTTAAGAGCGTTAATGATGACGAGGTAATAAAAGCTATCCAAAAACAAGATGAAGATCCTGTATTATTAAGAGACTTGTTTATCTCTAGGAGGAAAAGAGGCGCAAAGAAATTCAGCAAGAAGAACTAATCTCATGAGAAACAAGTTTGATTCAGGTTCTTGCTTATGTGAGTTATTTGGTTGCTTTTTGAGATTTTTGTTCGGGTTTTGTTTATCTGAGGAAAGAAGGCACAAAGAAATCCAATAAGAAGATCTAAATTCATAAAAAAAACAGGTTTGATTCGGGTTCTTGCTTGTTTGGGAGATTTGGTTGCTTTTTTTATATTTTTGTTCGTGTTTTGTTTCTGCTTGTTCTATTGGGAGCGGATTTTGGAGAGATTCGAGGCGGTTGGTGCATGGTCTCCAGTATAGTGGCAGGGGTGGCTTGCTTGGTGATTTTTTTGAGTTTTGGCTGATTGGGGTTTTGAGTACTTTTATTACTTTGTTGCGTGGTTATCTTTGTATCTATTTGTTGTGCTTTAGGGTTTTTTGAGTGTGGTTTGCTTCTTTTTTAGGGTGTTTTTTTTTGTATGGTTTGAGTGTTTTAGGTGTTTTGGGTGTTGTCTTGTTTCGATACTTTTTTGTACTCTTCTCTTCTTTATGGGATCGAGACTTTGAACAACCATCGAAAAAATGTTAAATAGAAGATCATCACAATATAAAAATATAGCAGTCAAATTAACTTTTATTTAAAATCGAATTAATATTCTATTCGATATAGAATAAATAATTTTGTCTGGCTTGATTGGAAAAAATAATCCTACACCTAAAACTACTGTATAATTATTATCATGATTTAGTTTGTGTGTCATTAGGATGAGATACATTGGTAGGAGTAGCATCATCAAATTTGAATACCCAAGCAAGTGCATCTTTGAGGCTGGAAATAAAGGCTTCATTTTCTTTGGTCCTAAACGAGAGATCTTCCCCCAATGCGCAAACCGTCTGTATGAAAGTGAACCCCAGTGCACAAATGGCACCAAATGTCGACAACGCCACCAACAAATTCACATAGTTATGCATCACCACTCTTCTTAATCTTGCATAGGGTCTCTCAAAGTGCATGTTTGCATCATTCACCACTTTGTGCAGGTAACACTCTTTCAAGTCAGGAATCATCTCTTTCGTAACGTTGTTGATCAGTTCTGCCACCATTTTGTCACTCCCTAAGGAGTGGTTGAGCACTCCTTTGTAGTGGAGAAGAGCCACATCTTCTTCTGTGTTGATCAGCCTGTTGATGAAGAATATCCACGTTGTTACATCAGGTTTGCATCTCTCATGCCACTTCTCAAATGCCACAATGTTTCTAAGCATAGTGCCTCTGTGGTCAGTGAGGTGGAGAGCAGGGATAGTGAGTTCTTTCACAAACATTCCAAAGTATTTGTTTCCAAAGCTTATATCCAAAATTTTTCGGTTGTGACTTGCTTTGATCTTTACTCCAGATTTCTTCAGCTCAGTTATAGAGTAAACCATGTTATTTTGCTTCCCTCTTTGCTTTTTGCTGAGTTTAGGCACAACGCTCGACCGAAGAAGATCGAGCAAGTGTTCAATCCTAAACTCAGGCTCCACACTCTTTGGAATGTTGTTGCTTGTGCGTGAAGTCATCATAGGCAAGAAGAATCGAAGCGCGAGCGTCTCTAGCGTCTCACTTCTACAGTCATCCGTTAACTCGAATAACTTAGACAGAACAAACATGGGAAGCTGGTTTTCGAGCATGACCATCTCGCGGCGAATCACTGGTAGCTTCCACCTACTGAGGTGAGGGACCTGATCATATTTGTTCAGAGAGAAGTCCCTTAAGAGCTGAATGATGAAGGAGGCATCAACCATCATCATGTGCAAGAATTCATCTCTACTGAGTCTGATTTTCTCCATCTCCATGTAACATTGTCTAGCCTTTTCTTCTACCGATTCGAGCGCATTGAATGCTTCATCGAGTTTTGCTCCGTTTGGACCATTCGGATCGAAGAGTCGCCTAAAGAACCTCAATTTGAGTTTCTCCATGTCTTGTAAGTGTGGCTTTCCATAATGGTATGGACCAATTGAGATGGTTTGAGGTGTATATGCTTCTGGTTCAACCTTAAGCATGTTCTGTGGGATCCTATATATGCAAACAGATTCACTACCTTCTTCATAGTTATTATTATGATTGTTCCCACCACTCTCTAATTCTTTTCTAATAAGACATCTCCAATTTGAAAATCTTTCAGCAGTACTATGAATGTTTCTTGTGCTGAATTTCTGAAAGGTAAATCTAATGATCTCATTGCACCTCATTTTGGATTCTCTTTTTCTGCACAAAGAATCGCTTAAGCCCTTTTTAACTTACAACTGGTCACTCTTTTATATTCAAGTCAATTCTCTAATTCTTTGGCATGTTTCTAGGTCAACGCATTGCAATAGTCAATTCTAGATTTGCAAATTTTTCTGTACCTAAAGAAGCTGCTATATGAACGCAACGAACCTCAACTTACTAATTTATTGATAATTTGATACGAGGATACGAAAAGTAAAATCCCTTGAAACAATAACCAACCTTACTCGGTGATACAAACCTCCATACACAAATTTATAATAATTTCCCTGCATGTATCTCCACAACTATTAGAACCAAATGATGAGGCTACTATATAACCTTGTGCTAAATCTGAGACCATGGATTTAAGAGCACCCTTAAAAGGAGTAACAAACAATGCTTCTAAGAGTAGTGACCCAAACCTGCTACTCTCCAAGCCGCTCATTATTTCTTGAAACCCATACACTGTCTGAATCAAAGTGAGGTAAAGAGCCAAAACAGCACCAATTGTTGAAATTCTCACACCCCAACTATTGAAGTAGTTATGCACCAACCAAGCCCTCATTCTTACAATGATCTTGCCGCAATGTTCATGCACTTGATTCACCACTTGGTATAGGTACGATTCGTTCTTGTCACGAACCATTTCTTTTGTGATGTTGTTGATGAGTTGCGCAACCGATTTATCACACCCTAAGGAATGGTAAAGCACGCCCTTGTAATGGAGAAGAGATACATCCTCAGCTGAGTTTATGAGTCCATTGAAGAAGAACAAGTAAGTTGTCACATCCGGTTTGATTCTTTTGTGACACTTCTCGAATGCTGCAATGTTGCGAAGCACGGTTCCTCTGTGGTCATTGATGTAGAGAGGTGGGATAGTGAGTTTGCTTGGTTGCATCAACCATCTCTTCTTGAAGCTTATATTCAATAGCCTCCTGTTTGGATTCTTATCCGCTTTGATCTTCACTCCGGCCTCGGATAACTCCGTTGCGGTGCGAATCATGTGATGCTGATTCTCATCTTGCTCTTGCTCTTGCTCTTGCACTTGCTGCCGGTAAACGATGGCAGACCGAAGAAGACCAAGAAAGTGATCTGCCTCTAACTCGTCAGGCTTCTCGCTTTCCGGAATGGTTTCCGAGTCTGCATGGAGCAAAGGGTAAAAGAATTCAAGACTCAGACATTTTAGACTCGTCTTGTGTGATTCTTGATTTGTTAAATCAAACAGTTTCTTCAGAACAAACAAGGGGATTTGATTCTCAAGCATGATCAAATCATGGCGAATGGCAGGAAGTATCCACCTGCTGGTGAGATAACTTGGTTGGAGAATTCCATCTTGTTTCGATAAGTCTCTTAAGAGCTGAACGATGAAGGATCCATCAATCATCATGATTTTGAGGAACTCGTCGCTTTTGAGGGCGATTTCTTCCATGTAACAACTCCTCACTTCGTTTTCCTTCCCTTCCAGGTAGTCAAAAGCCTCGTCTAATTTGGATCCGTTGGGACCATTCGGATCGAAGAGACGGCGGTAGAGATTCTTCTCTGTGGCATGGTCCAATGGAGACTATGCTGGGGGTGTAGGCTTTTGGTTCAACATGGCGAATGCTTGTTGGGACTCTGTAGATGCAAACTTTGTCACTCTCTTCTTCAGTTCTTAAAGGCTCTGTACCATTTTGTAACTCTTCCTTCATAAGATCCCTCCATTTTGAGGTTCTTGCAGCAGTGACGTGAATTGTTCTAGCGAGTTTAGTACACCACATTGTTGTGGATTGAAGAATAGGTAGTGGTGTTGCTTAATGCAGAGACCACGGCTCTTTTTACAGCTGTTATGGTCAACTTTTTTAATTCAAGTAAACTCGGTAGAATTATTTAGTATTTCTGGGATGGTTCTTTTTTCTGTAAAAAAAGATAAATAATAATTTGGATGGGAGGACACAGGTCTTGCTCTAATTAAATAATGCTGTACTTTTGTCGGTGTGGATTAAATAACTATGTATGTCCTCCCATCTCATGTTTAAAATCAGAGACATGTGAAAATAAGGAGGTCTCTTAATAAAATATCAAAACTACCTGTTTTTTAGTTCCTATTTTATATACTTTATTATATCCAGGGGCAGAAAGTCTTATGAGGTAAAAAAAATATAGACTGAAAAGTCTCACAACTTAAAAAACAAGGATTAGAGAATAATTTAAAGGACCAAAATCAATATTCACTCTAAAAATTATTTTTCTTTTATAGCAAAAAATTGCGAAGACTTTAACCAATAGTAACAACTAACAACTAATAAATCAATTGAGAAGTATTCTCCTATAATTTATTTTTAATCAATACATAGTTAATTCTCGTGAAAAAAATATAAAATAAAATACAAAATTGACTGTATTGATTTGACAATTTTTTTTAAGGTATTCAAATTAGTTGATCATCTTTCTAGTATGGCTTGATAATTTATTATTGTTAGTTGTTAAGACTTCAAGTTCTGTTCTATTATTTGACAATCTCACTTACAACCTTTTTATTTGTTAACTTATGCATAACTTTTAAAATTTTGTCACATTTTGATAACAGTTTATAACAACCGAAGATATAATAAGAAAAAGAAATTAATGAGAAAGAAAATATGAGCCTCTCATGATTCATATTCTCGTTTATAACAAAAACTCTACTGAGAATCTCAGATGCAGAATTGTTGGTTAAAGTTGTTTACATAATATATTGTTGTTAGTTTAAAGTCTTAAACCAAGACTTGCATTGTACCAAATGAAATGAAGTCATTGTTTCGGTCATGAAAAAGTGGTTCCACTGTCCTCTCCATCCTGGTTGGGAGGAGGGAAAACAAATAAAAACGTAGAAGAAAAAGAGAAAAAACATAGAAAAAATATATATATTTGATTTAAAAACATAATGTGTGTGAATGCGATCAATCTTTCATATCTTGTGTCAACCTCTGATTAATAATAGCTAGTATTTCCACCTATCCTTGTATATATAAAATACAACGATTAAAAAAGTAAATAACAGTAAACATAAAAACATTTCCAATATGATATGTAATTGAAAATAATGTAGAGAAATCAGAATCCTTATTTGCAATTACTTTGTCATCCCTTAATTGCTAAAATTGACCCATAAAAATCAACCAATAAATTAGAAGGATAAGCTAAAAGAAACATTGGGAGACAAATAATAATAACAACAGGGAAAGAAAATAACAGAAAAACACATGATTTACATGCAAAGCAACATTTTTCTTTCCATATTTATTTGTTTGGAATGCAAATTCACTCTTCCGCACTATATAACACCAACACACATGCATGCACTAAACTCGTAGCTATTGTATGATCTTTCTTTAGCTTACCAACTGTAATAACTAACTTTTTTGCGAAAAACGTGATGGTGGAGTTTGAAGGAGGAAACGGTTCGAAGTCCAAAAGGCCCACCAGAAAGCTCACGTGGGCTTTGCTAGCCCAACCAGCTCTCGAAAAGGCGCGAAAATCTTCCCAAAAGAAAATTCTAGCCACCATCGTCTTCGCAATCTTCGTCATTTACGCACTCTTCAACGGCTTCCCCGGCCGCCACACCACCACCACGGAATCCGACTCCGACGAAAACTCCGGCTTCGACATGACCGTCGATTTCGCCTCCACCAGCCAACCCTGCTCCGCCGCCATAGCCACCGCAGATTCCTCGTCCTCCGCCATTAAGGTCTACATGTACGACCTCCCTATTCGGTTCACCTACGGCGTCATCGCCGCCCGATCGGCCTCCCGAGGAGGCGGCACACCGGAGAATCTGACCGCCCTGCGGTACCCAGGGCACCAGCACATGGGAGAGTGGTTTCTGTTCCTGGACATGAACCGTCCTCAGTCAGATCGGGTCGGGTCACCAGTGACCCGGGTTATGAACCCGGAAGAAGCGGACCTGTTCTACGTACCATTCTTCTCGTCTCTGAGCCAGCTGGTGTCGACGAGCCCACAAGCCGACGGATCGGAGGGGGTGTACAGCGACGAGGAGACGCAGGAAGCGCTGGTGGAGTGGCTGGAGGGGCAGGAGTACTGGCATAGGAATGGAGGGAGGGACCACGTGTTCACGGCGGCGGACCCGAAGTCGCTGCTGCATGTGATGGATAAGATAAAGAACAGTGTTCTTCTTGTTGTTGGGTTTGGAAGGTTGAGAGGAGATCAGGGTTCTCTCCTTAAGGATGTGGTGGTTCCTTACCCTCATAGACTCAGAACCTATGAGGGTGATCTTGGCCTCCAAAATCGTCCCACCTTGCTTTTCTTCATGGGTGCTCGCTTTCGCAAGGAGGTAATATTCAAGAAATAAATACTCATATGTAGTCGACTTCATGTGAAATTAACTGTATTAGATTTATTTGTTATTGATTTTACAGGAAGGGAGAATACGTGATGTACTATTTCAAGTTCTGGAAAGTGAAGGGGACGCTATAATAAAGCATGGAGTTCAATCTACAGAGAACAGAAGAGAAGCTTCAAATGGAATGCACACGTCAAAGTTCTGCTTGAACCCTGTTGGAGACACTTCAACTTCTTGCCGCCTCTTTGACTCCATAATTAGCCTCTGTGTTCCCGTGATCGTTAGCGATACCATTGAGGTGCCCTTCGAAGATACCATTGATTATAGAAAGATAGCAATCTTTGTGGAATCTGCTGCTGCTATTAAACCTGGGTATTTGATGTCAATGTTGAGAGCAATTCCTCCTGAGAAAATTCTTGAATACCAGAGAGAAATGCTAAAGGTTCGTGTCCATCAATAATTATTTTCGTTAAGTTACTTTGGAGTTGTTTTAAATTTGGTTTTGCAAGTATATATTTTCAGGTAAGGCGATACTTTCAGTATGGTGTATCAAATGGAGCAGTAGATGAAATCTGGCGCCAAGTTACGAAAAAGTTACCATTGATTAAGCTAATGAGCAATCGTGACAAGAGGCTGGTAATAAAGGAATCAGATTGTTCTTGCGTATGTGCAAATCCAGCTACTAACATACAACTCCATAGCATGCTTTCTCAGAGAACGAATGAGTTTTTGAGTTTTGACAAATAAATTAAGGGCATGTGCCAATATTTAATGCGATGAAAAAGATTCTGCCACGTGGAAGAAGATTACTGGCTTTGACCAAGCTGAGCCTTGTTTTTTTTCAACAAGGTTCATGTTCTGTCGTAATAGTACCATGGCAAGCACAAGTTCTGATTTGTCGTGGTAGATGTAAGTTTGCGTGAATACATATTCATTTATGTATTGAGTGGATTATGAGAAAGAAGGGTTGAGTTATATAATTTAATAAAAGTATACTTAATTTCATCCATTTATAGATTTTTTTTTTGTGACTATCCATTTTATATAGATAGGTGAATAAGGATAATATATTTAATTTAATATTATAATATTTCTCACTTGATGTCAAACGGACTTAAATGAGTTAGTTCATTTAACTCGTAAAAAAAAGGCAAATTGTACTAAAATTTTAAGACCGTGAACACAAGCAAATTCATTTAGTATAGGGGCTTTGACGAGATTGAACGGACTAGCCTATCGAGCCTGTTTTTAGTTAATTAATAAAAAAATATTATAAATTATTGAAATATTTATAAAATTATATTAAAAAAATAATGTTTAATTAGATGTTTTAATTAATATGTAATTAAATATTATAAGTTATTAAAATATTTGTGAAATTATTTTGTATTTTTTAATAAAGGATTTGGGGTCTTCTTGCATATGTACAAACCAAACTACTCTGTAGAATATGTGGGAGAATTCGAGTGACAGTGAACGGTTTGGGAATAACCTCACCCATTTTTAAGGTTGGAGCCACTTTGAGGGAGTAGATGGACCTCCCTTTACAGCCATACATGCATTGGAAAAAGAACTTTCATAGTAAACTCTATATCAGTAATTTGGCGAGTTCGATCACTTACGGTTTTTCAGTTCTTCGTCAATAGTGTAATAATGTTGCATTGTCATAGATTATAGGGTTAATCTAGTTTTTTTTTTTTAATGAAAAAGTCTTAGTAATCAATATATTTGGTAGCTAATGTATTTGACGGTGATGGTAGATAAATTACGGATGATAACTCATATATTGCGTGAGTGATAACTTTTATTTTGTTTAAATGATTTAATTTTGAATGATAACTTAATTATGAACTCCCTAAAATTTTCTAATGTTAATTTCGTACCACTGTTATTTTTTTTATTACAAGTACTGCAAACTTGAGAACAAATTTTAAAATAGTTATAGTGCCATAAATGCTTAATTTTAGCAAGTTATTTGTAGCTACGTACTAGTATAACTTTTCACCAAAATTTAGATGCATTTTGAAAGGAAATGCCAAATTTTGGATTGTATTCATGATTGTTTCAAGAGAATTATAGATGAATAATTTTAGATGGTATAATTAAATAAAATATTTTGTGTTATTATCATCTTTGTGTTATTATTCTAGTAGAGAAGTCTCCAATAATTAATTAATAAAGCATGGAATAATCTTGCACGTGCGTATTTGCGGTCAAGATTGCATTGGACATTGTGGTTAGTAACACACAGCCACAATGAACTAGTGTGGTATGTATTCAAAGATTCATAGATATTTATTGTTTTCATTCCATATATAGTTCAACCACAAAATAAACACCATCCTGTAAGGCCATAACTTAATTCTTCTCTCACTTTATGTTAGCTTGTTTTCCTTTGAAGCATGAAACTCTTGTCAATGGGTTTATTACCGGGCAATAATAAGGTTCCGGTTGGACTTGGGTCATCACTAGTACTGAACAAGAACCCAACAAGAATAATGTCAATGAAGGATGCTGGAAACATGGCTGTGGTGGCTGCTCCTAAATGGGCCCAGAAGACCATAACTTTGCCTCCTCACAAACGTGGTTGTCATCTCATTACTCCTAAGGTTCCCTTCTTCTCTTCTATTTATTTATAATCTTATTTCATTATTAATAATTAAATAAGTAATTTAAGCATATGTACTGTGTATATATATATGGTCAATTACCATTGATTCAGATAGTGAAAGAAATTGAACAAGATTTGTCTGGATTCAAGTGTGGCCTAGCTCATGTCTTTTGTAAGTATATTCATGTAAATTGCCCTCTCCCCTTTTTTTTCTTTGTAAGTTGAAAAATATAATGATGCTGAGAAAATTAAATAATATATATAGTGCATCACACAAGTGCTTCTCTAACCATCAATGAGAATTATGACTATGATGTTCGGGATGATACAGAAACGTTCCTCAATAGAATAGTTCCGGAGGTTAGTTCAATTTTAATTTTTTGTTTATATTAATTCTTCAAATTGCAATATTTATTTAATATGAATTGATGTGTATATCATCCATGTTGTGTTGTTTGTGCACGCAGGGGCCATCTGCACCTTGGAGGCATACTATAGAGGGTCAGTGCTGATTTTTATTGATTATATTTTTTACTTATTATTAGTGATATTTGTTGGTGGACTAGAATGAAATAATTGCTATATTTCAGGCCCTGATGACATGCCAGCACATATCAAATCATCTATGTTTGGTTGTGCACTCATGTGAGAAATTAAACTTCATGTTCAGCTTCAATTCATTCATTACTATTCTGTGATTATGCAGAATTATATATGGTTTTATTTATATCATCGTCTAATACTGATTGTACTTTTAGGATACCCATTTCGAATGGAAGGCTTAACATGGGAACATGGCAGGTCAGTATATATGTATTTTTGTAATGATAAATGATGATAACTTGCATGGCTTTATTTGCATTCGCTTCCTTATTATTAAATTTCAATTATTCTGCATGCATATATGTGATGAGTTCTGTTATCATAATATGCTATTTGAAATTCATAGTAATTATTCAGGTTAAATTGGTCAAACTAGTTAATAATTTATAGAAATGAAACAAAACTAGTGATTATATTTATGATGATGCTGCATTATTGTTGAAGTGAAACAATACTTGATCGATTTTAATTAAGTTTTAAAGTATTAATTAGATATTTGTGTTGATGTTGAATTATATATACTATGGTTAATTAATGAAGGGTATATGGCTGTGTGAGCATCGAGATTATCCTACACCGCGCACAGTTGTCGTCACCCTGAATGGAATATGACATCGCCTCCTTATCTCTCTTCTTCTTATTATTAACTCAATATTTCTTGAATGTAAAGTTATATGTACAAATAATAGATACAACAAGCTACTAATTCTAAACTTAGTGAGCTTGTAATCTTATATTAATATATTGGAACTTATCATCATGCGTGCATGACTCTCTTCTCTATGGCTATAAGATACTTGATTTGTTTAATTTTTAATCCAAATCAATTTCTATGAAGCTTTCATCAACCTATTGTAACATCCTAGGCGGAAGGTACTAGGAAGAAATTAAACCAAAGTATAGTTTTTGATGTTCAATAATATTTTGTTTTGTCTTCATGTGCTTGTTTCTGTTTACCTTGGAATAACGCGTCTAATCAAGTAGTATATCCACCACGGTATCAGCGAACGTAATTGTTTTCCTGTCTTTCTTCAACGCCATCACAAATATTTGCATAGTTTTTACACATTTGGACTTATCAAAGATAGATCATACAAGTGACAACCTAAGATTATATATATATATATATATATATATCATTTCAACATTAATATTTATATTAAAAAAACCTAAATTAAATTAACAAAATTTATTATTTTTTGTAATAGTTAATTAACAATATTTAAAAGTGTTGACTAAAAATACTAACTAATATAAATTAAAATTTCTAATTGTCGACCTTCTTCTAAAAAATTTAATTTATTATACTCTTAACATACAAAATAGCTAAATTCCTAATTTAAAAATAAAATTATCAATTTAAGAGTAATAAATCCATTCTGGATGTATATAACCATTTTTTTTAATTAATTAATTAATCAATCATATATATAACAAAAATTAAATAATTTTAGTACACTGAAAATATAAAATAATTTTACATAAATATTCAATAATATAATATATGATTGTATCAACAAATAAAACTAACTAATTTTTAAATTTATGATTCTTTATTTAAATGTATAAATATAATTGAATATATATGTAAATCAAAATTAAAGTCTAAAAGAAAAGACAAGTATAGTCCACGAAGAGACATAATAATAACCTTGGTTTAAAATATAGAATATATGTCACATAATGAAGAAGAAATGTTGCATATAAACTAGACATTTTTGCCTCTTCCTTCACATTCAAACTATAATCTGCTGAGAGTAATGTCAAGCACAGATGGTGGTGCAGACAACGCAGGAATTTATGCAGCTATCATCGTTGGTACGATTTAATTTCTTCCCTATATTATCATTGTTCTCTTTATTCTTATATTCTTTTGGTTAATTGGTAATCTTTTATTTAAACATGCTGCTGCAGTTGGGGTAATGGTGAAAGTAGCCATTGTAGTTTGTGTATGCCATCAAAGGTTTAAGAATCAAGGTGGACCAGTTCGTCCAGCCATACCTTTCTTGACAATCACCATTGATAAGTTCTTGAATGATATTGAAAGGGAGAAGCCTATCAGATTCACTGATCAGCAGCTACGCATTGCCACTGATAACTACTCCAATCTGTTGGGATCAGGAGGATTTGGTGCAGTTTACAAAGGAATCTTCAGCAACGGCACAATTGTAGCTGTGAAGGTTCTCTATGGAAGTTCTGACAAAAGAATTCAAGAGCAGTTCATGGCTGAAATGGGAACACTTGGTAGGATCCACCATTTCAATCTTGTACGGCTCTATGGGTTTTGTTTAGAGAGGAACTTGATAGCACTGGTTTATGAGTACATGGGAAATGGATCTCTTGACAGGTATCTGTTCAAGGAAATTAAGGCTTTGGAGTTTGAAAAGCTTCATGAGATTGCGGTTGGAACAGCAAGAGGGATTGCTTATTTGCATGAAGAGTGCCAACAGAGAATAATCCATTATGATATAAAACCAGGGAATATTCTCTTGGACATGAATTTCAATCCTAAAGTTGCGGATTTTGGTTTGGCTAAGCTTTGTAACAGGGATAATACTCATGTAACCATGACCGGAGGCAGGGGAACTCCCGGTTATGCCGCGCCGGAGCTTTGGATGCCGTTTCCTGTCACTCACAAATGTGATGTTTACAGCTTTGGCATGTTGTTATTTGAAATCATAGGTAAGTAAGGTAGGTTGGTTGGTATGGCATTATATTATGTATTTATTTCCTTATTACTAAAATTTTCTGGATTCGTCACTGTAGGCAGGAGAAGAAACGTAGACACAAATCTTTCGGAAAGCCAAGAATGGTTTCCAATGTGGGTTTGGAAGAAATATGATGCTGGAGAGTTGGGGGATTCGAAAATAGTGGTGGGGATGGAGGAGAAGCATAAGGAAATGACAGAGAGGATGGTTAAGGTAGCTCTGTGGTGTGTCCAATATAGGCCAGAAGTAAGGCCTGATATGAGTGTTGTGGTGAAAATGTTGGAAGGTTCAATGGAGATTCCAGAACCATTAATGAATCCATTTCAACACATGATTGGCGGTACTGTTGTTGCTCACCCAGTACAAGTTTCACAGGGATATACTGAAAGCAGTAGCATGTATACTGGATCTTCTATTGTGGTAACTGACTCAAGCATTGTGTGTGCAACTCCTATTATGCACAAGTATGAGATTGAATTAGCCTCTAGTAGAGGCTGATGCAGGGCACATACATTACTTCTTCATGAATGAAAGCTTTCTATAGCATTAAGTTGTAAATCAAATTATGTAACATTGTAATTGAATCTATACGGTTTCTATTTTAAAATCTCTTTTAATGTGATATAACTAAGGTGAATAATCACGTGCAATTGGCTTTATGTAAAGTTGCAACCCATTAGCCAGCTGCAGACCCTTAAATGAAGCTCAGATTCGCGGTGGATTAGTCCTTGACCTGTCAGGTTGGGGGATACCATAGACAACCAAAAAGTTGCTTGTTAAATAATTTAATATGTTTGATTAAATTATCAAAATGAAATTAACTATACGTGAGTTTTCACCTATTTACAAAAGCCCGTGGTGATAGGAATGGTGTTGTTCGTGTTGCTAGTCGAGCTACTTGTGGTGAAATTCTTGACTACCATTGGATTTGGTTTCTATTGTGTCTTTAATTCTTTCGGTGTTTCTTCATGTTTCTATGGTATGTTATTTTGGTTTGTTTGATGTCTTTAGATGTATTTATGCATATATTTTTGATGTACTCTTATCTCCTCTTCGAAATTGAGAACTTGAAAAATTTTTCTAAAAACGGTTTAGAATTTGGATAGAACTTGACATTTGTCTTGGTTATGATCGAGCCAAGGCTAAGCTTACCTTGATTCTTGCAATTATGAATCATTATGGTCTTTCAAATTTTAGTTGGTCAAAGGAATATTCTTAAGATAAAAAGTGAATGAGTCGGTTGACAATGGAATTAAATAGTGGAGGGAAACAAATTACTAATTACAAGAAGCCTTTTAATTTCAGTCCTTACTAGCTAGACACTAATACTTGGATCTTGTTTTGCCTCTGAATTGCAGTAGTAGCAGATACAATGTTGGAATCCACAACACTCAGACTACTACTTGAAGCTGTACTAGTGTTCTTACTTGATGAATCTTGATCTGAATGAGCAGTAGCAAAACCATTGTCCATCAAGTACTGAAACGGATTCGAAGGTTCTGGAATTTCTTCAGAGCCTTCCAACATTTTGACAACAGCACTCATCATAGGCCTTGATTCAGGCCTATACTGAACACACCACAAAGCCACCTTCACCATTCTCTCTACCATCACCTTATGTTTCTCCAACAATAATTCAGACACTAATGCTGACTCTTGTAATTCTCCACCATCAAATTTTCTCCAAACCCACATTGGAAACCACTCTTGGCTCTCCGGAACATTACTATCAACATTTCTTCTCCGGCCTATGATCTCAAACAACAACATTCCAAAGCTATAAACATCACACTTGTGAGTCACAGGAAACGGCATCCACAGCTCCGGCGCGGCGTAACCGGGGGTTCCCCTGCCTCCTCCTCCTGCAGTCATAGATATATGAGTGCTATCTCTATTATAAAGCATTGCCAAACCCCGCAACCTTAGGATTGAAATTCCGGTCCAATAGAATATTGGCCGGTTTAATATCATAGTGAATAATTCTCTGTTGGCACTCTTCGTGTAAATAAGCAATGCCTCTTGCAGTTCCAACCGCTATGTCATGAAGCTTTTCAAAACCTAACACATTGTTTTCTCTTAACAAATACTTGTCAAGAGAACCATTTTCCATGTACTCATAAACCAATGCTGTCAGGTTTTCTTCAAAACAAAACCCATATAACCGAACAAGATTGAAATGGTGGATTTTACCAAGTGTCCCCATTTCAGCCATGAATTGTGCTTGAATTCTCTTGTCAGAATAATTTCCATGGAGGACCTTAACAGCTATCACGACGGAGTTGAAAAATCCTTTGTAAACTTTGCCAAAACCTCCTGAGCCCAAGGAATTGGAGTAGTTATCAGTTGCGATCCGTAGCTGGTGATGAGTGAATCTGATTGGCTTCTCCATTTCGATATGATTCAAGAAATTTTGTATGGTGGGCGCTGCAACTTGTGGTTGGTGCTGATCATGGGTCTGGTGGATGATAGCTGTGTCCTCCTTAACACTTTGAAGGCATGCTAAACACAAATTAACAAGGACGGCCAACACCATAACTGCAATGTTTTCACCATTAATTAGGTGGCCGCAGTTTTAATTGATTTTAGCCAACTTACTAATTGTAGGCAGAAAGTAACAAAATGTGCGGGTCATGTATTTTTGCTAAAAAATAAATATTGAAAGTTTGAAACTTCAAGATGTCATTATGGAGATTAAGAAAACTTTATTATTAAATCTCTACACTTTTTAAACATTCATGAATACACACACAAATATGTATTAATAATGGTTAATTTTGAGACTAATTTTTTATATTCATGAAATGATTTTGCTCTTAATATATTTGGTGTACTTTTTGTTCTTAATTATGAAAATTCTTTAAATTTTAGAGAAACAACAAAAATTGCATATTTAATTTTACAATAAAAATTTATTTAAATCAATATATATGGATAGAAAAAGATTAGGGAGCCAATACATTATGACCAATAATTATGGATAATAACTCATATAAATTTTGGATGATAACTTAATATTAAATATATGAGTTACAAATAATATCTCAAATAAATTTTGAATGAATATAGATATATTAAGACAGGTTAAAGTCATACATACCTCCGCCCACCATAGAAAATATTACAACTACAAAAGTGGGTACCTCAGGCCCAGAGTTGTCCATATTCTCAACAAGACTGCGTTTGAAAATGAGATAAAAACCGACGAGAGATAGATGGTGAGAAGATAAATTGAGTCCGGTGAGAACCGAGTAACAATTGAAGCACATTAGTCTAATTTATGTATAGTATTAGTGATATGTAGAGGTAGCTAGATAGACATATATAGTATAGTTCACTGCATTTCAATGTTAGTATGTGTTGTCTTTGGGTTTGGCTTAACAAATAAATAAACAGAAGAGAAGACACGCTCTACTCTATATCCTGCTGTTTCTTTCCTAGAAAGTAGGACAAATTATTTTAGACCTCTTATTTAACGTGTATAATATTAAAAAGTATAGATAATTAATATTTTTTTAATTAATAAGTTAGTCAAAAAATAAAATATTTATAATTACTGTTTATAGAATATTTACAATAAAAATAAAAAAATATCTGAAATTTAAAATAACCAACAGTAAGTCAACTTTGTATTTTTTAAAAACATAACATCCGAAACTTAAAAAAATAGAACATTTAATTTAAGTTGTTGGCTGAATTTTTATTAATTACGTATTTTTTTGTTTACTATTTATACTAAAATGATTCTGATTTCAATTGCACTATTTTAATTCTTTAGACTCAAAAATTTCAATTCCAAATAATATCGATATCTCATCCAAAAACGCGCAAACATCTCCACTGATATTAGGGTGCTTGCTTCTCTATGCGTTGACGGGGTTGTGATGCAATATGCAAAGTTGAAAGTCCTTGCTTCTCCACTGATATTATGTAATATATATTATAAACCCTAATTTAAAATAAAAAAACGCGTTACTTACTTCACGGAGTGAGTCTACCTTTTCTATACAAACATATCAAACAACAAATGAGGGGTGTTGCATGTTGATTTGTGCTGATCTTCAGCCCGCGTAGGATGATTCTCATTTTCTTTCTGTTTCAGCATTATATTGTTTAATTTATAGGAAGTGTTTCCGATATACCCAGGAATTAAGTGTTCTTGTGTTTTTAACCGTCGATTTTAATTATAAAATATATATATGATAAAGATCAACGGCTAAAAATATAGGAACACCAATGTTCTCGAGTATACTTGAAATGTTTCCTAATTTATAAGATCTTCGGAGGTAACCTATAATTTTTAAACTAATCAATCAACCAATAAAAAACAGAACATCCATAACTACTATTAATAGAACATCTATAATGAAAGTCAATGAACATCCGAAACCTAAAGCAACTATTAATCAACTTTAAAAACAAAACATTCGAAATCTAAAAACAGAACTTACGAAACCTAAAGAAATAGAACATTTAATTTAAGTTATTGATTGATGTTGGTTGAATTTTTATTAGTTACTTAATATTACTCCTGGTTTAATTCTCATCTCACACATTTGTATATTCCTCCACAAAAGAATCATATATTGCCTAATTCCTTAATGTCATTAATAAAAAAAAAAGTTTGATATCTCTAAAATAATTTATAACAACTATTTTACAACGGACTCTACAATGGCACAAGACTCACAATATATAACTACTTGCAGTTGCAGTAGTAGTTGTGCCACTGCAGGTATTCCATGAATGCTGCTGTGGAACACCACCAAAACCATTGTCCATCAAGTACTGAAACGGATTCGAAGGTTCTGGAATTTCTTCATAGCCTTCCAACATTTTGACAACAGCACTCATCATAGGCCTTGATTCAGGCCTATACTGAACACACCACAAACCTACCTTCACCATTCTCTCTCCCATCACCTCATGTTCCTCCTCCAATAATTCACACACTAATCTTAACTCTTGTAACAATTCTCCACCATCAAATGTTCTCCAAATCCACATTGGAAACCACTCTTGCCCTTCCGAAACACTAGTATCAAGATTTCTTCTCCTACCAATAATCTCAAACAACAACATTCCAAAGCTATAAACATCGCACTTGTGAGTCGCCGGGAACGGCAGCCATAGCTCCGGCGCGGCTTAACCTGGGGTTCCTCTTCCTCTTCCTCCTCCGTTCATAGATGATATATGAGTTTGAGTGTTATTATCCCTATTATAAAGTTTTGCCAAACCAAAATCTGCAATCTTAGGATTGAAATTCCGGTCCAATAAAATATTTTCCGGTTTAATATCATAGTGAATAATTCTTTGTTGGCACTCTTCATGAAAATAAGCAATGGCTTTTGCTATTCCAACCGTTATGTCATGAAGCTTTTCAAACCCTAAAACATTGTTTTCTTTGAACAAATACTTGTCAAGAGAACCATTTTCCATGTACTCATAAACCAATGCTGTCAGGTTTTCTTCAAAACAGAAGCCATATAACCGAACAAGATTGAAATGGTGGATTTTACCAAGTGTTCCAATTTCAGCCATGAACTGTTCTTGAATTCTCTTGTCAGAATAATTTCCATGGAGGACCTTAACAACTATCATGAGGCCGTTGAAAATTCCTTTGTAAACTTTGCCGAAACCTCCTGACCCCAAGGAATTGGTGTAGTTATCGGTGTTGGGCACAGCGAAGTAAAACATAAATAATCAGCAGAAAATTGACACCAAAATATAACGTGGTTCACCCTTTTGGGCTACGTCCACGGGACAAACTCCGAAATATTTTCTTCCACTAATAAAATTAATGGGTACAAAGAGAGACCTCCCTAGACACAAGCTAGAGGTAATACAACAATATGAGATAAACCAAAATAGTGGCACTCAAGTA
>JASCZI010060605.1:36253-46328 GCA_036250425.1 Stylosanthes scabra | reverse complement strand
AATAAGGTTCAATTCTAAATATGCTCTGTGGTTGCGGTATAATCTGATCTTCCACATCAAAAAGGAATTGTTCAAAGAATTTGACATGGTTATTTGGAAAAGTATGATACAATTAAGATGAGTACCTTATGCTAAAAGATCTTGAAGATCTTTGGAATAATAATTCAAAAGAAAAATATTATCACCTAAGAGAGGTGTTTCTATTGAATATTTAAAGCGTCAACCCCTGCAGGATTACGTATATTTATTATGAAGTAATGGATCTTGAAGATACCATTTTACAATAAAGTTCGTATCCTAATGATAGCATATATAAACTCATTATTATGGATTATGATAATTCTTTGATCTGCCGAAAGCAGTTATGAAGAAAAAGAAAATGTCGATTGACACGTTTTTAAAAGCGTACCACTAAGTGCAGAAAAGCGTCAACTAATTGCCACGCTTTTAAGCATAGTGCACGTTTTTGTAAGTATAAAGCGATCGCCACGCTTTCAGAAAACGCGTAGCACTAAAAGCGTGCCAATGATCTTATGCTACGTTTCAGTAAATATAAGATACAAAATATGACCAATTCTAAATCAGATGCCACACTTATGAAAGTGTAGTCATATATGTGTACGCTGAGCTTTTGAAGCGTTGCATAAAAACTGTGGCGATATATTTTTCATAATATTCTCATGGTAGCTTATTATATGAATATTTGAGTTATTCATAAAATATGATTTCTAGTTCTTATATAGATACTTGAACTACCATGAAGGGGAGATAATAGAAAGTTGGAAACACGATTTTCATGATAAAAGAGATCAAAATGCATTAACATGGTTTCAGATCCTCAAATATAAAAGTATGAACCAGAAGTTCATAATAAGTTTGTAAATGCATTTTATGATCTTATACCCAACTTGGAAAATGCCCAAATTCGAAATGATGTCCCTGTTGGACATATGGCTATTGAAATAAATATACGCCAGAAGCGCAGTAGGCCAATTGGTTCAAAAGACAAAAATCTCCGTAAAAAAAGAAGGACAAATGATGGTAAAGAGGCAAATACTCTTCCTGTTGAAGAGAATAAAGATATAGTTGGATCACCTAAAGTTGTCCAAAGTCATGACATAATTGAAACATCAAAAGATGTTCAGGCACCTGAAAATTGTCAAAATGATGAGATCTCAATAAACTATGTCTTTACGGGAGAAAGATTGAACCGAAAAGAAATAATTATCGACAATATATTTAAATATAATATAACGCTAAATGTTATGAATGAGGATCTGAAGCCAAGAATCAATGTCAACAAAAAGATGATTGGTTGAAATAAAAATTAGCCATGAAGGCTGAAATATTCACTAAATGTGAAGTTTTTGGACCTGTAGTCCATACACCAGAAGATGTAAAATTTGTTGGATACAGACGTGTATTCATGAGAAAAAATATATATTACTAGGCTTTGCCTATGGCAAATCTTTTGAAGAAATACATATTCCCCTGAAGTGGATATGATTGTAGTAGATACAATTACCTTGAGGTATTTGATTGGCTCATCTGCATATCATAAGCTAAAGATGCATCTAATGGATGTTGTCATGGCCTATTTATATGGGACGTTTGATCGTGATATCTATATGAAAATCCCTGAAGGATTAAAGATATCTGAGAAATCCAAAGCAAATCATCATGGACTATACTCTGTTAAATTGCAAAGATCTTTATATGGTCTAAGCAATCCGGAAGGATGTGGTAAAGCCGTCTGACAGAGTATTTGATGAAAAAGGGGTTCAAAAATGATGGCATTTGCCCATGTGTTTTTATAAAGAAATCTGCATCCGGATTCATTATAATTGCAGTGTATGTTGATGATTTAAATATCATTAGATCTCCAGAAGAGTTTCCCAAGATCATTGATATTCTGAAAGAAGAATTTGAAATGAAAGATCTTGAAAAAAACTAAGTTCTGTCTCGGCCTGCAGATCGAACACATGAAAGATAGAATATTTATTCATCAAAAGACTTACACCGAGAAAATCCTGAAAAGATTTTACATGGATGTATCACATCCAGTAAGTACCCCAATGATTGTAAGATCATTAGATGTGAAAAAAGATCCGTTCCGATCTAAAGAATATAATGAAAAGGTCCTTGGTCCTGAAGTACCATATCTCAGTGCTATTGGAGCATTGATGTATCTTGCTAACAATACGCGACCTGACATATCATTGGCGGTAAATTTATTAGCAAGATATAGTTCCTTCCAACCAGAAGACATTGGACTGGAATTAAACAAATCTTTAGCTTTCTTCGTGGAACGGTTCATATGGGGTTACTTTATAAATATGAATTCAAACCACGACCGATGGGTTATGCAAATGCGGGATATCTATCTGATCAACATAAAGGTAGATCTCAAACATGGTATTTGTTTACATTTGGTGACACGGTCATATCTTGGAAATCTACGAAACAGACTATAGTTGCGACTTCTTCAAATCATGCCAAAATACTTGCAATACATGAAGCAAGTCTTGAACGTTTCTGGCTGAGAAATTTGATTGGATATATTCAATCATCATCCGGGTTGTCTGATGTGAAGATAGCTCCGACAACAGTATATGAAGACAATACGGCATGCATCGCTCAGCTTAAAGGTGGATACATCAAGGGTGATAGAACAAATCATATTTTCCCCAAGTTCTTCTTCACTCATGAGTCATGACTTTCAAAATCAAGGGTCGATTGATATTCAACAGATCCGCTTAAGTGATAATCTGGCGGACTTATTTACAAAAGCACTCCCTACATCCATTTTTGAAAAGTTGGTATACAATATGGGAATGCGACGATTGCGAGATCTTAAGTGATGTGACCAACAGGGGGAGACTGTACTCTTTTTCCCTTGATCTAATTTTTATCCCACAGGGTTTTTTCAAACAAGGTTTTTAACGAGGCAATGCTCATCATACAAGATATCGTACTCTTTTTCCCTCAGTCAGATTTTTGTCCCACGGGGTTTTTCTTGACGATGTTTTTAATGAAACATATCCATAATGGACGTCCAAGGGGGAGTGTTATAATAATTGAGGCGGCTAGCTCCGGTTACTATGCGGCACTATGCGGCATAGTAACCCAATAAATCATGGCCGTCGATTCCTAATCAAGTTACTATATTGCATAGTAAATGAATTATAGCCGTTCATTCCTTTTCATGTAATAGTAAATCTTTTACTATAAATAGGGCTATAATTTCATAAGTTATTCATATTCAGAAATCAATAAGAATTTTTCTCTCTTGCTCTCTCTAGTTTTCTCTTACTTTTCTTATTATTCTCTCGTTTTATAGCTTTAGTTTTATAACAGGTATCATCAGAAATATTAAAATCAAAAGATTTATTATTGATAAAAAAATAGAGTTAAAAACTACGAATAATAATAAAAATTAGTGATATAATTATTTATGTATTTTAAATTCTTGAAAAAAAATTATTTCATGACAATTAATTAACATCAGATTTTGACATAAAAAAAAATATCAATAAAAAAGGCAACAAAAAGCAACTTAACCACTATTTTTCCGTAAATAGAGACAAGAATGAATAGGTATCAATTTATTGATTAATGTTAAACTCTTGAAAAAGAAAAAGACTATGCATGATTAATACTTTAATAGGGAGTCAACATATATTAGGAATGATAAATTATATAAATTTTGGATGATAATTTATTGTTGGATATATGAGTTACCGATGATAACTCATATAAACTTTGGATGATAATTTAATTATTGACTCACTAATATTGATTCCGTAGCATTGTTCATCGAAAAATAATGATATATTCAAAATTATTATGTTTAATTTAATGTCTATAATTTTATATAAATAATATTCGTAATTTAATATTTATAATATATAATATTATACATTTAGTTTAATAGTAATTTATAAATAAAAATAAAATTCAAAATAAAAATATTATAGCTATATTAAACACTATCATATTTTTTCTAAATCTTAAATAAAACTTACCTCTTCGGCTGATTAATCCTTATCCTTGTAGTCGCATGTTAAAAGAAACTTTGAGAACCCTAAAACAAAGAGAGAAGAGTCGTAATACCCTTGTGACAAGAAGAATACAACTTCCTCCATCAAAAAGAGCTCCTCAGTAGTTAAAAATGAAATTATAATATAGTAATTCTCTGCATTTCAATGTTGTGTTATCTTGGGTTTGGCTCAATAAATACATAGAAGAGAAACCCCCTCTATCTTGCTGGTGGCTACTGCTGCTTCGCTGAATGAAGATTCAGCCAATTAATCAAAATATCTTGGTAGCATTTATATGAAGCTTCTAGACTCTAGACTTTATTCTGGACTTTGTGGTGGCGGCTTCCGACATACAGCTGGGATTCATGTAACCATCGCTACAACTTGTTGATCACCAAGAATTTTGCTACTCTAAAACACTGTTAGTTCACCGATGTGTATAGATATTACCACTGGATCATCTAGGTTTGTTGTAGAGGTTTGGAAATTTGATAGATGGTTCGAATGTGATTTCTGGGACGTCTAATTCACGTTCACTGGAGAGGTCAGCTCCTTCGACGGCTAGCATTGCTCGATAAGAACGTTTTCTAGCTGAATTGGTATTGTCTCCACCTGCAAAACCTCCAGAAATGTAGTTAATTGTACTTTTGGTTTGCGAGTTCCATCGACGACCTCTTTGCCTTTAGAATTGTTGTTTGAAGGATTTCCTGTAAGGGTCTTATTGATATGTCCAATGATGTATTTGTTCAAATGACCTTGCCGAGCCAATTTCTCCAAGAAGTCATTCGCAATGACACAGTCTTCTGTGTTGTGGCCGCACTTTTGATGGAAAGTACAATATTTTGACTTGTCAACATGTTTTTGATCTTTGTATGTTCCGGCTTTGCTCGGTGGTTCGATTAGCTTGGAGTTTAAAATCTCTTTGATGATTTCCTCCTTGTTTATATTGAAATACGTATAATTCTCAAACTTAGGTGTTAGTTGAAATTATTTACGATTATCTCGGTTACCGTTATTGTTCACTTTGTTCGGTTTGTTATCTGATTTGTTGAAGTCGATCTTATCTGTTCGTCGAGCTTGACGGAGCTCTTTGATTTCAATTTGTCCTTGGGCCTTTTCTCTGAATTCGGCCAAAGTCTTCAGTTTGCTGACAGCAATAGTTTCTTGGAATTTTCCGGGTTGGAGTCCACTCTTAAAAGCGTGGAGGTGGACATCCGAATTGAGGTCCGGTATCTCCATTATTATTTTCGTGAACCTGGTCATATAGTTACGAAGGCTCTCATGTTGACTTTGCTTGACAGTGCTCAGGTAGTCAGAGTTATGCTGGTAGCCGCGAAGTGATTTGTGAACAGATCGGCAAGTTTCTAAAAAGAAAAGATAGAACCTGCAGGCAAAGAAGAAAACCAAAGAAGTGCAGCACCGTCCAAAAAGCTAGGAAAAGAACGACATAGTATGGGATCAGAAACACCGTTAAGGAGCATCATGTTTTCAAACTTGGTAGTGTTCACATTGGGGTCTCCGATTCCATCATAGGCCTTCAGTGTGGTTGGTAGAGTGAAGTTCATAAGCATCTGGAAAGCTATGATCTCCTTGGATAGAGGTCTGTTGCGCTTCTTTGATTTTGCTGTCCCATTCGCATGGGCTGTGTTGTCATTGGCGTTGTGGTTAGCATTGTTATCTTCATCTTTGTTACCTTCGTCGTCCTCCTCATGTATATCATCATCGTTATTATATGGTTGTCGTTCTGTTTGTTTCGAAGTTGTTGGAGTTCTTCCTTCATACTTCGACTGTCAGCCTGGAAGACTGTGAGAAGAGCGAATAGCTCTTGTATGGCTGGGGGATTTCTGTTGTCAGATGTTTCAAATTCTGCAAGACAAAGGAAAACACAGAAAAGAAGATAGAGGTATAAAGAAGAGTGGGTAATCAATAAAGGTGGCCCCATGGTGGGTGCCAATTGTTCTGGTGTGGAAGTAGGAGATGAGCTATAGCTCGGTCAACCCAGGGATGAGCTCCAGCAGAAGAGAATGTGCTCGGAATGGAGAGGTATAGCTCGGCCTCCACACGAACGCGAGGAATTCACTTCAATTCTTCAAGGAACGGCGGGGTGTGGGCCTGCAAGGCCACTCCGACGCTCAAATCAGAAAAGGAGAATACTTGTGAGTTCAAGTAAGAAGATGGAAAAGGGAACATACATTTACTAGCATGAGTTGGCTCTATTTATAATGATCATAGATCAGGTAGGAAGAGGATTCTCTGATTCAGTTAGGGTTTGTTTAGCGTATTTCGAACTTGTAGTTGGTCAAACGTTAAGTGAATAAGTATTGGTCGAGTTTATCGTCATTGATATGAGTACGTGTTCTATTTAAAGATAAATTAGAGTTTTGCTAAGTATACTCATCGGCGCAGGTCGAAATGAGTTCGGGTTGGACCTAATACATTCTAACCGACTTATAGGGCTTGCGTAAGCCGAGTTATAGCGGACCGAGCTATAGTGGGCAGATTAAACTCTAATATATATCTTTCAAAATACCGACACAAATAAGAGAAGAGAGACTACTTAATTAAAAATACTTATACTATATTCGCCCTAATGATAGACAAATGTTTCACCCATATTTAATGGTAGGGAAAATATTGTTGAGTGTATTGAAAAACTAAGGCCTTTCAAATGTTAGAAACAAAACTAGCGTGTGGGGGGTTGGGGTGTGGCAATAATGTTGTGCGAGGGAGAGAACGTGTTGGAGGGTTTGAGAGAGAGAACAGATTAGTTTAGATAAGGAGCTGGGAAGTGGGAGTCAGAGAGGTGAGTTTAAAGGTTTGTGAGTGTGGCTGTCATGAGTGAGCACTTGCCCTTGAAGCTCTTTATGGATGAAATTTGGGTGACCATAGGTTTTGAAGGAGGCTCCATGCGCTCCAAAAACTTATGTTAAAAATATAATTATTTATGTATTAAAGATCATGATAGAAATATCATTAACGTCTCTCCTCATTTAGATTTAAATTTTTTAGAGAAGTGGTCTTCCCAATGGAAATCCTAAGAGGGGCGGCGGAGTATCACCACAATACAACGCTCCTCATTTCTTTTTTACTATTTGATTTGATACGTCGTTTGTATGAAGAAGGAAGACTCCGGTGAAGTAAGCAACGCGCTTTAAACATAACAAATAATATATAGTTTTTGTCATTTACAGGCTTACAGCTTTTCTTTGCATCTTTATTCACTACCCCGTCAACGCATATTGCTCCTTGTTAGATGAGATATGGACCTTAATTGAATTCTGCTCATCAAGATGTCCCACACATTATATCCTCTACAATATTTTTTTTACTAAAAAAACTCTTTCAAGCTTCTGATTGTTGTAAGATTTTCTTTTCTTGTCCATATAAGTTTTCTCTTGTCAAGTAGTCTTTAATTTTCCTCTTCCTTTACTTTGTTCCTTACTACTATATTGTTACTTTTCTTCAAACTTGCAGTTGCTGATTTCTAGTAATGTCAAGCTCAGGAGGCCTAGATGGACCGGCTTTAATATTAATCATCCTGGGTGAGTTTAACTATTGTTTTATTTATAGTTAATCAAGTTAATGATTTTGTCATCATATTTTGCAGGTGGGATTGTGATACTTATATCACTTCTTTTAGCAATATGTCGCGGAAGGATTAAGTTTGTAGGTATAACAGTGAACTGGGAAACACAAACTTTCAATCACACTATGGATAAATTTCTGAATGACATTGAAAAGGACAAGCCATTTAGGTTCACTACTCAACAGTTAAGGATTGTAACTGATAACTTCTCTTACTTACTGGGATCAGGAGGTTTTGGATCAGTATACAAAGGAGTTTTCAGTGATGGAACCATTGTTGCTGTGAAGGTTCTGTTTAGAAGTTCTGACAAAGGAATCCAACAACAGTTCATAGCTGAAATTGGAACTTTAGGTAAAGTTCACCATTTCAACTTAGTTAGACTCTTTGGATTTTGTGTGGAGAAGAATTTCATTGCAATAGTTTATGAGTACATGGGAAATGGCTCTCTTGACAAGTATTTGTTCAAACAAGTTAAGACTTTGGGATTTGAAAAGCTTCATGAGATAGCGGTTGGAACAGCAAGAGGCATTGCTTATTTGCATGAAGAGTGTCAGCAAAGAATAATCCACTATGACATTAAGCCGGCCAATATTCTCTTGGACATGAATTTCAATCCTAAGGTTGCTGATTTCGGATTGGCAAAGCTTTGTAACAGGGATAATACTCATATATCCATGACGGGAGGCAGGGGAACCCCCGGTTATGCCGCGCCGGAGCTTTGGATGCCGTTCCCGGTGACTCACAAGTGCGATGTTTATAGCTTTGGGATGTTGTTGTTTGAAATCATTGGTGGGAGAAGAAATGTTGATACTAATGTTCCGGAAAGCCAAGAGTGGTTTCCAATGTGGGTTTGGAAAAATTTTGATGGGGGAGAGTTACAAGAGTCAACATTAGTGTGTGAATTATTGGAGGAGGAACATAAGGTGATGGTAGAAAGAATGATGAAGGTAGCTTTGTGGTGTGTTCAGTATAGGCCTGAATCAAGGCCTATGATGAGTGCTGTTGTCAAAATGTTGGAAGGCAATGAAGAGATTCCACAACCTCTGAATCCATTTCAATATTTGATGGACAATGGTTTTGGTGCTCTTCCACACCAAGATTCATTGAATACTACCCGCAATGGCACAAGTGCAACTACAAGTAGCTATTGTGACTCTTCTGTGATTGATGTGGAGTCCAATAATATTGTAACTGCTGATACTGATCCAGTTCAGAGGGAGTATGAAGCTGAGCTACCTTCAGTAAGGACTGAATGAAGATACATCATACATGCTCCTTAATGAAAGCTTTTCATGATCTAGTTATTCATATATTCTGTAATTTAGTTTACTTATCTTCCCATTTAAGTCTTCCCAATAAAAACAACGATTTTTTTAATTTTCACGTACTTGTTGAGAGGGGATAAAACCTAGTTACTCTAACTCTCGGAATTCAAATTGTGAGAGTAGTGCCTCTTATAATTTTTTCTCCAAAATAAACAAAATTGTAAACCGAGAAATCTAAGCAGGTATGCACCTAACATTACTATAAAAATAATAACCTTGTAAACATGTTTCATTTTGAAAAGGAAGAGTTTGCAAATTTCACTCTAGATTGAGAAGGGACTTCATATTAGGGGAAAAAAGCAAAAATAAATATAAGAATGCTTTTCATGATACTCCATATTATTACAATATACACGAAAATATGTACAATATGCAGTGTTCCCTATCTCACACCTTTTTGCAGTACAACCAATTAAGAAAACATGTCAGCTTACCCGTTCTAAAATACAAAACAAAACAGTAGACTTACATAACAATAGCATACAATATACCTAATTACGTTACTATGAACATGCAATGCTTTTTTTTTTTCCTTTTTCTATTTTTGTCATGGTTTCAATTACACAAATTGAACAAAACATGGGGGAAATCAAGTGAGTTACCCTAATATGTTACCTACTTGTTATCAGGCACTAATAATCTATTCAGGAAGAATAATTCATTGTGCATACTGAAGAGGGCAAAGTCTCACACAACCTCACAAAAAGCAAACATGGTATGCAACTCGCTGAGAAGTTCTTCTCCAGCCAGAACCAACCATATACAACAAAATGCATTGTGCAAACAACTTAGTACACAAACGTTCCGACAAGAGTAATGCTTCTCCAGTTATCAGTGACCAATACAAGCCTTTGCCGCCAACTTGTGCTCCAAATTGATGTCACAGCTTTAACCAAAGCCTAGTAGCACATTCCCTTCACTACAGCATGCAACTTATTGACGGGATCTAGATCACAGAACTTGCCAGGGAAAGTTCATGGAGCTCACTTAGCATCCATTCCTCCCCTGTTTGGCCACCCAGCACAATAGCTCTTGTCCCCCCAACAACACATGTACTATGTCCCCATGCAAATCTAGGAGGCCGCCCTGGTACATTTAGGATTCTCCATGTTGGCTTCTCGTCT
>JASCZI010060605.1:11469-25112 GCA_036250425.1 Stylosanthes scabra | reverse complement strand
TAGGGTACCAACCTTTTCTCCTTGCGGACAAACCAAGCACGCCTTCTCACAAGTTGATTCAAATTGTCCTAGCTCTCACCAGATGAGATCAACCCCTACATAAGTCTAAAACTTAGCTTCAATGTAATACATAGTACACAATAATAACGCTACTCTCACTAACATAACATTAACTAATACATAACAAAAAAAATCAATCCTTAATTGATTAAATCAACCAAAGTAGCACTTCTTTTCATTCTATTTATTTTAATCTATTTTTCCAAAGACAAATTTTGAATATATCTTAATATAATATATACATCATGTCACCAAAAGAAAAATATAATATATACATCAATTATCAAACAATTTAACTATTAGTTTTATATATAAACATCTTTTAACATACTAATTTTTTACTTCCTTTGCTAACATATTGTGAATTTTAGTTTTATATATAACAAGAAAAAAAATCTAAACGGAAACAAAGTATATTTCCTCTTAACAAATTGAGTTTTATCAGACATTGACTTAACAAGTTGATCCTCAATTCCTCAATTTCACATAAAAAAAAAAAAAGAAAGTAAACTCATCATCTAAAAAAAATGAAACTAAAGATGGAAAAGCTAACAAACCTGCCAATTTGTAGAACCTCAATTAGAACCTGGCGGCGGCGGTGAGCAGCGGCGATGAACGGCGGTGCGTCATGAAGCCGATTCTGAGGAGGGAAAATTGGGGGTTAGGGTTTCGTTGTTTGGGGGAAGGCGAGGGATGGCGAGGTCTTACATGTGGTGGTGTGGCGGAACGGCGACGGCAAGGGGCGGCGGCGACGAGGCAAGGCGACAGAACTCCAGGCGGTGGCTCCCTCGAGATCTTCTTCGGCCAGCAACAACAGTCGACGACGGGTGGTTCTCCAACGACGGCGTCGACGGAGCTAGGGTGGGGTCCTTGTTGGGGCGGCGGCGGGGTGAGGCTCTGCTAGGGTTTGGGCCACACTTCTCTTCCTCAACGAAATGAGGGAAGACCGTTTCTGATTTTGAATTTAATTAAAGGTTTCCGTCGGATTTTCCGTTGGAACCATCCGACGGTCAAGGATTCGTCACTTAACTAAACGGCGCGTTTTGTCCATCTAGGTTTCCATCGGATTTTCCGTCTACAACTTCGACGGAAAAAGTGGCGTCACATTAAAAATATTTCCCGCCTTTTATTTCCGTCGACATTTTCGTCGGATTCTCTTTTTCGACGGAAATAACTTCGTCAAAAATTCTTTTAGTTGAGTCCGCCACAAGATCCGACAGAAACTCCGATGAAAGCACCGTGGGATATAATTCGACGGAAAATGCGACGATAACTAGCGCATTTCTTGTAGTGTGTTCTGAGGTTGCCTAGTGCTCCTAGTTAGCTTTGTGGTGATACTCCTTTTTTGCAAGGTAGATTATGAAAGATTCCAAAATTTGCAATAATTTAAGTATAAATTATAATTGTAGATATCATAGCCGCCGCTTATCTCATCTGTTTTGCACATTTCAATCTAATATTAAAAGTTTGGTTAATTATTAACCCAACTAATCAATATCAATATATTATTAATGTGAAATTAAATGGGTTAGAGGGCTATGATTTCACATAGTGAACTAGAAAGGGTGTAATTAATTAACATTTATAATTTTCAATACCAATAATTGTTTCTTGAATAATATATACATATATAACATGATAGGGTTTTAATTTGTTAATAAGAACATTAAGGTAATGTTTGTTTTTAAAGACTGGAACTAAGATTAGGAGAATGAGGCTCATTATTGTGTTTGGTTAGCAGAGACTGGAACTAAAATTTTTGTCTTAGTTTCTAGAATTATTTCAGTATTTTTAGTACCTCTGTATAGTAAGGATTGGGGGACTGGGGACTGAAACTGGAACTTTAAAAACTATTTTTTACTCAAATACTCTCATTTAACATTAATATTTTCATTACTGACTTTTGTTATTCATTCATCAACTTAATTTAATCTCTATCTCTCAGTCTCTGTCTCTTAGCTAATAAATTTTAAACCAAACACAATAATAAACTTAATTCAGTCTCAGTCTCTCAGTTTTCCAGTCTTAGTCTCCTAGCTTGAGTCTCTCTCCCAAACGCTACCTAAATATTATTGAAGTATCAAAATTTTTAAGTCTTATCATTTCTTTTGTGTCCTAAAAACTTATCATTTAAGCAACCTTAATTAATTAACGTTAGCCAAGTCCTAAAATATATTACAAAATGAAATGCTAACCAATAAAAATAAAATAAAATTGCAACCTAGTATGAGAAAGCGAAAAAAGAAAGTACAAATTAAACAAATAATCAATCATTATATATTCTTCCTTAATTTATTTGCACGTTATATTTACACAAATAATTTTAGATTCAGGGAGGGAGAGTTAGTTTGAACACACTAAAATTTAAAAGGTTTTATATATATATATATATATATATCATGCTACATGTACACCTCTTTCCTCCAACCAAGTAAATCTTATCCATTCTCACCTCATGTGTACGAACAAAATATTACTATTAGAATAAACAGAAAATTTAAAAGCAAACGAACAAGTTTTAAAACCTATGCATGTCAACTATAAAAACATATTTGTTGTAAATATAAATTTATGTTCGTTTTTAGTGAACAGTATGCGCATGAATAGTAAGCGCGTGAACAGTAACAATTTGGTTGGACTTGGTTGGAAAAAATATGTGTACGTCTAGAATTATTCTATGTACAAAATAATAACACTAATTTCTTGAGATGTCTTAAGTTGAAATATTGAAAATAATATAAAATATTGTAAAAAAAAATTGTAAACTAACCCCTTTTAGTTTATTTATCTCTATCTATGTATTTTTATGTATATAATATATCAATAATTATACACAACCAAGCATTTTAACCAACCAAGTCCAACCAAGCTTTTCTCCTCCACGCGCCTTTCTTCCTTTTCTATTAGCGCTTTTTTTTTCTTTTCCTCTGCACGGGAGGAAGACGACAATGACGAAGGCAACGACGACAGCAACGACAAAGGCAGCAGTGACAGCAACGACGATAACGATAGCAGCGACGATAGCGATAACAGTGGCGATGGTGACAATGATGAGGAGAAGAACGACGATCATGATAATAATGAAGAAGAAGAAGATAATGATGATGATAACAATATTGAAATTGGAGAAGAATAAGAAAAAAAACAAGGAGGGGGAGGATGAGGAGGAACGCAGAGATGAGGAAGAAGAAGAAGAAGGAAGAAAAATTGGAGGAGAAGGAGGAAGAAGAAGAAAAGAAAAGCAAATACGTTTCTATTTTCATATAAATTCCGTTTCTATTTTCATGTAAATTCCGTTTCTGTTTTCGTGACCCAAAGTCACGCCTAGGCGTAAACAAGACCACGCCCAGGCGTGGGTTCATCACCAAATCCGTTTCTGTTTTCATATAAATTTTGTTTCTGCTTTCATGTAAATTCTGTTTCTATTTTCGTAACCCAAAGTCACGCCTAGGCGTAAACAAGACCACGCCTGGGCGTGGGTTCATCACCAAATCCTTTTCTGTTTTCATATAAATTTCGTTTCTGTTTTCATGTAAATTTCGTTTCTGTTTCGTGACGTAAAGTCACGCCTAGGCGTAAACAAGACCACGCCTAGGCGTGGGTTCATCACCAAATTCATTTTTATTTTCATGTAAATTCTGTTTCTATTTTCTTGTAAATTTCGTTTCTGTTTTTGATATAAAATCTATTTATGTTTTTCATGTGAAATTCGTTTCTGTTTTCATTCAAAATTCGTTTATGTTTTCTTAGAATATTCAATTCAATTTTTCATCATCAACAACACCACCAACGACAGGAACAATATAATAATGGAGGAGGATGATGAGAAGGAAGAAGAGGACGAAGAAGAGGAAGAAGAGGAAGGAGAAGAGGAAGAAGAAGACGGAGAAGAGGAAGAAGAAGAAGACGACAGCGACGACGACGACAATGATGGCGGCGACAATAACGACAATGACGTTTGCAGCGACGACGACGATGATAGTGGCAGTGGTAGCTGCAATAACTAAGAAGAAAAAGGAGGAAGAGGAAGACAAGGATCTGAGTTGCAGAGAGAAGCGCCTTTTTGCGTTTTTCAGTTTTTTTTTGGTGAGTGTTGTGCGTGTATGCACGCGTCTGGATGAAAGTGGAACAAAATTGCTTGATTTTACTTAGTTGGGTAATTTACTTGAATGTATAGCATTACTGATAATATATATACTGAGTATTAAATAATAATATACTATGAGATGCAAAGGTTTAATTAAGTTTATGAATTTGACTAAAACCGGAATCAAACCTAACCTGTACTCATGCCACCCGAATGTGTGTGTATATATAAATATAAATATATAATAGACCAACTGACCCCAATTAAGCTGGGGCTGGATGGCTATGTAGGGTTCAAATTAATTTATTATCATCTCCAATCAATAAGCTAGAGGAGACAGTTATACCAAAATAAATAACCTTATTATATATATACATATACCTAACATACATACAGTAGCCAATATATATGCTATTATATTATGAATAAAGGACATGGTACAAATATAAAAATATCCAGAGATATAGAAATATAATAATAGTCATTAATTTTTAATGTATATATACATAAAAAAATATATCAGATAAAATTAATCATCCAATATATTCATATTATTTGACATATATGTACCTTAGAGTTTAGGTAGAAATAATAACGAGGCTCATGGACACAATATATGGAAGGTGCTACATAAATCCTGCCACTAAATTTGTAAATAAACTTTGTAATAATATAAAATAATATAATTAACACAACCCCATTATCCACCAGTAAAGTGTGATCCTACCTGTTAAACAAATCATCAAGTAGTTAATTGTGAGATACATACATTGAGTTCATCAATGATTAAATGTCAAATAATACTATATATATCTTCACATGCTTACATGTTAGCTTGGGGGGACACACTTCCAAAATAATTTTATTCTAACCTTCTTTGTTTTTATTTTATTTTTTTTAGTGAATTGACATGCGTGATAGATATTATTATGAACTAGTTAGGGCCGTCTTATCTGCCTAACATATACGCACACAAATTTATGTGCAAAAAGTTTCAACTATACTCATCCATATATATATGTGTATAATATATTAATATATATATTGTGTATTCTATTAAATTATATTAAACTTCGAATTAATCATTAATTTCACAAGAATCGTGGTTCGAAAATGGAACATGATTGGGTGCACAGATAACTGATTTTATAGTTTATAGTATTACAGTCTTCTATGTCTCAATAATTTCATAGTAGTTGGCCATGATTCCTCATAGTGAACGCCGAATTGAACACACATACACATACATAACCGACCAAATAAATAGACACATTATAATAACCTTGACTTTGACTTAGTTATTAGGGTTACATGCATACATATATATATATATATATACATTATTTGAGATAATATATAAAAGGTAATTAGTTAGTATTGTTATATATATTATGTATACTTCGTTATGCATTATCATTATGAGCTGAAACCATATGTTGTAAGTTGTAACTAATAATTGAGATATATATAGCCTTAATTTCCAATCCCTTCTCTTTTTTGCATCTCTTTGCTATATTTTTTTTTCTTTAATTTCTAATGAGATAGTTGAGAGTTGCATATAGCTATATTTGAGAGTGAGCTCTTGTCTTCTTCTTACTCAATGTTCGATAATTTAAATTTCGTGTTATATATGGAGCAATTTAATAAATAACAACAACCTCTTAAACACATTTAGATTCATGCACAGCGAATTATTTCTTGAATAAATATTGAGACATTTTTCATAAGTGTGCTAGTATTAAGTTCCTTTTTTTTCTTTTCTCGATATTTTGCTTTTTTCAAAATATTAATAAATCTTATTGGTTGATGATATAATTAACAATTCCTCGTGAACAAAAGCTAAGCACCATAATCTGGGACAAAATTTCCAAAACCACCAATCTTTAATTTCTATATCGGATCAACCAATATATAGCGCACGCATCTCAATAATCACAATATTATATTAAATATCTTTGTAAATGCTTATTGAGTTGATGAACATGCATCCAATCTCTTGATTATTGATGATGAGTTTGCTTGGGTTCCTTGGTTACTTAATTAATAAGTTTCATGATCTAGATTTTAATTTCCACGTTCTTACAAGAATTCACAATTTTGTTTTTAATAGAGAGATAGAAACCACTTAACTCATCAAAATTCGTCTACAAATGAGAGGTCTCCACATTTTTATAAAGTATGTTCGTCCTTAATATAACTTTCTTCAACCGATGTCAAATTTCATATACATTTGAAACGGCAAAATTTTATTTTGATTTTTGCTAATTATTTTGAGTAGTGAGCTTATTTAATTTGTTATGCAATATTGGTATGAATGAAGTAAATGGATGATTTGCTAGAAACCAATATTTTAAGCCAATAGAGTATTATACGAGTAAAGATTAAGATGATTTATTTTTTAAACTATTAAGAGTTGAAAAAAAAATTGATTTTAGGGTTTAGGGTGGTGTCAATGTGTCATCCATTGGGGAATTCATTAAAACTTTTGAGAGGAGGAAAAACTAATTTACAGCAATATAATAATATTGGAAGTCTTACCAGTTTTTGCTCTTGAAAATATACTTTGTTTTAGACCACACAATTATGCTGAAATTCTACATTTTGACCTTTTTTATTTTCAAAGACAGCAATAATAATATAGTATATATTGGTGGTAACTAGCTAAGACATAGAAATTAGCGATTGAAGTTGTGTTAAAAAAAAAAAAAAGGGATTGGCCAATATATGTGTAATCAATCGAAAATGAAGTGAAATATATAAATATAGATGGAAGGGTTATTGCCCCATGTGAACATCATCACATTTGACCTTTTTACATAAAACGGCCAAAATAACAACTATTTAAAAATATGATGACAATGCAAATTGCGATAAGAGGGATGTTAATTAAATATTATATAGTCAATGGATAAAATTACTTTTAACTTTTTATAATAATCCTCAACAAATATCACAGATAACTAGAATTTCGATTAAATTCTTAAAATTTTTTAATATTATAATTTTTAATGAGTTAATCGATTTTACACACTTTACATTAAGTTAGATAATTTAACGATTTAAATTTTTTTATAATTTCACATTTTTACATTTTAATTTATTTTTTAATTCCACGTAAAATTTCAATTTTCTCTACTAATCAAATTAATTATTAAAAAGAAAATTATTTTTGTTTATTAACTATATTTAAAAATAATAATTGGGATCCCTAATTAATTCTTTTTTCATTGGGATGTGTATGTATTTATCGTCACTCTAGAGATTAGCTTTTATTTTCATGTATATAACCAAATTGCAATTGTATGCTAATATGCTATGCATATGGTCCTTAATTATTTAATCAGTTGTCAAATCCAACTACTGAAAGTTGAAAAGTTTAAACTAAACTAAACTAATTAGCATAGTAAGGGAAAAAATGCTTAATAATAATCCGTTGGCGTGATTAGGGATTAATAATAATAAAAAAAATATGTATATATAAGCGTGCCTGGTGATTCAAGTAATCAGGTATGGTATATATGCTCTATCTTTTTTTATTTATTTGTCATCTTTTTGCATGATTAAATTTTTGTTAGATTTAAAAAATAAATATACAAATCTCACAAGTCTTTGTATTTTTTTTTATCAGTGCGGCAGTAAGGATAGGTTGTTGAAAGTGGACTATTAAATAATAAAATCTAATCTTAATATACTCATAATGTAAAAAAAATTATATAATTATTCAATTAAATTTATATATTTATATAATTTTAAAAATAATTATTTTTACTGATGTGGCATACAAAATTGCAGAAATTAAATTCTAAATAATAATGTATATGAAATATTAACAAAATGTCAGTTACTTTAATCTTTGTTGTTTCATTACCTACACGTTGAGCTACGATTAATTGAATTTTTTTGTTAATCTGAAACTGACTGCTAACCTATAATATAATTTATAGTCCATAAGCTGTGAGCCTGTGATACGTCCAGATTGTGATGACATACAAAATTATATTTAAGATTAATAACATTAATAGTCAAACCTAAAATATTTATTTGTTCCTTTCAGTTGTCATTATTTTATATAAGATATTCATCTAAAACTTACTAATTTTTTAATTTAAATGTCATAATTTACTTTGTTACCTTTTAAAATTTTTTAGGGATTAATTTATCATTTTATCTTATTAAAAAAATTAGGACCAATTGATTAATTAATTTATCTTTTTATATTTAATAATTTAAATTTTCAGGAGAGTTTCATTTCATGACACATTAATTCAGCCACAAAGTCATAAATCTTTATACTTATTGGTGCTAGCCACCAGCATTATTTGGAACAAAATCTTATTATCTGTGAGACAAAACAACTAACCTTGCCTTTTTTTTCTCCCAAAAATCAATTACTTTTCTTAGAGAGTATGAATTTATTATTATTATTATTATTATTATTATTATTATTATTATTATTATGAATTCAGCAGAGTATATATGTAGTTGTGTTCGAAGTATAACATAATAAAACAAGTTATCTGACATTTGTGCCGTTAAATGCATGCATAAGACACAAAAGCATGGCACAAGGGAATTATTGGACTGTCATATAGTCATATATATATTAATATTAATAATTTATTAAACCAACATTAAAATTATTATTGATAACTCTCGGAATTTGTTTCTTCTTACTCAAGTCATCTTCCTCACTTTCTCTGTCTTTCAATTTTCTGAGTTTCTCTACAATTCCGAGTCTTCAATCTTCTATGAGGTTGCTGCTAAAACTCTTTCAAGTGGATTTTTTAAGTACCAATAGCATTATAACTACTATTTCTGGTAATTAATTTGCTTTTTGTGACTATAATAATATATGAATAAAATTACATGTACATAAGCTTATGATTCATAACTCATCCATAATATTTATTAATTAATTTATTTTAAATTTTAAATTATTTATTCTCCTATCTAATTAACAAGTGACATCTAAATAATTTAATTTCAATACATTAATATAATAATGATTTATCTAACTTATCATTTATTTCTCTTCTTACGATTTTTTTTGCCCATAAAGAAATAATTGGTTTACTTGTAACTGTTTCACCATTTATTTTTTAAATTTTAACTTTTTATCAATTTATATTCACGATTATTCAAATGCTTTCATTTTTTCCATCTCCATTTTACTATTGGTACATTGTAACATATAAAATTTTGCATCTCTCCCACAAATTAACTTCTCGATAAGTTCAACTCCATTTACATTAAGAGAAATACTTGATAACCAACACTTTTAATTTATTTTAGCCATCATTTATAACTATCAATATTCAACCCTTTTAATTTTGAGTTTACCATCATATTTTAACCAACAATTTTCAACGTTGATGATTAAATAATGGCTAAAACAAATTAAAAATGATGATCATCTAGCATTTCCCTTATATTAATATGTTGTATGGTAAAGAAGAATATTAATACTAACTTAATATGTTATTTTTCTTTCTTTCGCTCGAATCATTGTTCTGAGACATTGAAATAAAATTTTAGAAGATGAAATATCGGCAATTATTAGTTGTCACTAAAATATTTTAACGACAAACTATAAGATAATTATTAAATAAAAGAATTTATCGGCAATTATTTTGTTTATTGTCACTAAAATTTACAATCGTTTATAATATGGGCTATGTGATTATTAAATAAAAGATTTTATCGGCAATTGTTAATTGTCACTAAATTTTTTTAACGAAAAACTATAAGATAATTAATATCTAATTATCGTAAATGTGGTACCAGCTATTTTTATTGCCCTAAAAGTAAATAAAATGTCAATAATAAAAGTTAGTTTTCTTTTTATATTGTATATGAATAATTATATATTTAACATCATAAAGTTCTTTATTTATAAAATTATTTGAAAACATACTCTTAAAAGAATTGATTTGCAAAATATAAAATATAGAGTTGACAAATATGTTTACCTATAAATTTGTCGAACATTATATTATAATAAAATAATAAGTTGTATATATGTCTCACGAAATCCACACACACATATATATATTTGATCTTTTTTGTCACACCTTCCTTGGATACTGTTTTCACTAATTGCCACCTTATTATTAAGTCTCAAGCAAAATCTATATATAGCCATCTAACTATATTACCTCACATGATGACAATAACATAGACGACTAACAGTTATGACCTTTGAACAAAAAAAGATCACGAGACATTTAATCCGACCCTCATCATAATGACAAGTAGCATATATATGAATGAAAGAAAGACCGATAAAACCCTAATTAAGGTGGAAACTTGAAAAAATCTAACTAGCATGCATGCATGCGTGTACAAGTTGTTCTAGCTAGACCAATTTATTATTTTTTGCAGTGAGAATAATTTATTAACTTTCACAACATTATTCACCTCCTACTCTAGCTAAAATTATTATTATAAGAAAGACTTAGGAGAAATAATTTTAATTTATATTAATAATTAGCACTTTTAAGTTTTAACCGGTAGTTTAATGTGTTTAGCTAGCTAATAGTCTACCATGGCAGCACTATACCTTTAGCCAGCAATTTTAAATATTATTGATTAATCCGACAGACGCCGACAGTTGTTTAGCAGTGATTTTGTGAAATTGCGGCTAATCACTGATTAGCAGCGGTTTTACATAAACTACCGCTATATGAACGCGTGTCTATATATATTATATTTTGTTTAGCGGCGGTTTGTGTAAAAAAAAATTGCCGCTACCACCGCGAAACACAAGCATGTCTATAGCTAAAAAGCTAAAGTTGTATTTTAAAATCGCCGCTAAATACTCGAAGTTCTAATCGTCATTTGTGTTTGGCGGACCACCACTAATCATAAAACTGGTTTAGCAATGGTTGTTCAGATAATTGTACAAAATCGTTGCGCTAAACCATTTAGTGGGACCATATAGGCTGTGTTTTGCAAAACCACTGATAACGTAAATAATGGTATATGCCTAAAATAATTCTTTTACCTTAATAGATGGAATTAAATTATTATTATTATTATTAATTATAAATATATAAATTTAGATTTAAGTTATTTAGAGTACGTAATTAACAAATGTGAAAGATTGACTAAGTAAACCAGTGCTCCTTCATATATATCCCATTTGACTTCCTTATTTCTAAAGTTAGGTCACATTTATATACACTGGAAAACCTGATTTCAGCAGAACCTAATAACCAACGAAAAACGTAATAAAATTGACCTAATATAGAAGAGTTTCATTTCGATTCATTTAGGTGCAAAATTAACGTAGTCATCTAATAATCAGATTTATTGAGTTTGAAAAGTTGTTATATTTTATTGGAAAAGTCAAGTTTATAACGTAAATATAGTCAAGTCCATTTACATGATTAATGAGTTCATATTATTTGTATATATAGCCCATGCTTTTATACAATGTATTATTGTACTTAATTAACGTGCGTATGTAACAAGGAACTACCTAACATAGAAATACCTCTCTCTCAAAATTCCATTTATATATCATCCATGAGCATGAACACGCATTAGATATTTTCATCAACACTAACCTACTTTCTATACATTATGGATGAAAAGGGAACAGATTAAACAAAAAAATAGAAATTTGTTTACAACTTACAAGCAGCGTTAGTTGATAGATTTGATTTATAACACCATGAACTAAAATACTAATTAAAGTAAAATATAAATCAATAACAACGTGTACTTATTAAAATTTATAGTTACCCCATCAACTCAGTGAAATTTTTTTTTAAATAAATAATAAAATACACCAATAGCGGTTCATCATGAACTAATATTGAATTAATATCAATACTGGTCCATAATGGACCAATACTGATTCAAAAAATTAATTTTTTTATTTAATAATAAATATATTGATTTATGTATTAAATTACTATACTTTCAAATAAAATATAATATCATGTTGAAAACAATAACATTAAAATGTAATGCAAAATAAAAGAAATATAATTAATAGCAATGATTTAGATATTAAATTATGATATTTTTAAAATATAATTTTTACGATTCATAAAATAATAATATAAAAATAAAGATATATTAATTATTCAGAAAATAACAAAAGGAAAGAAATATATTTGTTATTTTGACGGTGTTTTAATTATTGAGATCGTATAATTCTTTCCTTTTGTATACATACCAATGCTTTTTTTTTTTTCTGAATTGTTAATATATCTTTAATTTTATATTCTTATTTTATCAATCATAAAAATTATGTTTTAAAAATTAATTTTTTGAACTAGTACCGATTCATAATGGACCGATATTGATATTATGGACCGGCATTGGTGTATTTTTTTTTAAAATTAGTTGATTCTCTCAAAAACAACGTATTTTGATAAATATCAATTTTATTTTATTTATTTAAAATTTTTTTCCTAACTCAGTTGCATGGAAGTGTATTAACATGTATAAACATTTAAACTAATAAAAAATGGTACAAAAATAATTATATCTCTAATATCCAATATCATGTGATACCTCTTTTTTTTTGGGAATTTTTATAGATTTTTATTTTTTATTTATTTTATGTTAAAATTCTTTTTTTAGAGTTAACAATAATTAAATTTATACTTTTCGGTCATAGAAATGTCGGCTTTTTTTTTTAAATAAATAAAAAAAATTCCAAATTTACGCATATGGGCGCTGGTACACGAATTTACCAAAATAAGCCCTCTTTACATATCTCGGGGTCAGTGACCCCGAGATGAAGTTTACACGTATCTCGGGGTCACTGACCCCGAGATAGGCCGTTTCATGTTTGATTGTACGTATCTCGGGGCCAGTGACCCCGAGATACGTATCTCGTGGCCACTGACCCCGAGATAGGGTGTCCGCCTATAAAAAGGCTGGAGGACCCGAGATTCACTCATTTTCCCCTCCCTCTCTTCCATATTTACCTTTCTAAGCACTCTCCTTCCTCCCTTAGTGTTTTGTGATAGAATGGCTCCTCGGGAACGCTCCAGGAGAGCCGCACGAGCAGCGCCTGCTCCCGAACCCGCCGAGGAAGTAGGCCAAGGCGCACCGGCTGGGGGAGCCCCACAGGCTGTAGAGACTTTGTCGCGGCTCAACCGCAACTACCACATCACAGGCGCCCTGGTTGGTGTTTCGCTTCCTAAAATTTTTATATTTTCAATTACGTTGTATAATTACGATGACTGTAGGTAATATTAGAGTAGGGCAATAAATGTTGACTTAGTGTAATACATATATAATTTAGCATAATTATGTTTACTAATTAATTATGTATAGGGTAAACTACTAGCATGTATTTTTTTAATATTAATTTGGTAACCTGTTAGGTAAATATCTTAATAATTAATTATGTTTAGAGTAAACTAGATGCATTTATTTTTTTTAATATTAATTTAGTAACCTGTTAAGTAAATATTAAATTAATTTTTAGACCTATCTGATATAATCAACAATAATTTGTAATGTGCATGATAAT
>JASCZI010060604.1:66040-78586 GCA_036250425.1 Stylosanthes scabra | reverse complement strand
ATATATATATGATATATATGTTTTGAAAAACTAGTTTGATATTAATTGAAGTTGAATATGCACCCACTAAAGGGGAAATATGCAAGGTTTTAGGGGGAACTTTTGAAATATTTGCATATGCTATATCTTATCAAAAATGTTGCTTTCAAATCTTTTTAAATATTCATATCCTCAAAAATGTTTGTCATTATCAAAAAGGGAAAAATTGTAAACCATGTTACAATATGCATGCAAGGTTTTTATGATTAGGTTTTGATGAATGACAACCATTATGGAATTGATGGCAACCATCGAAATATTTGAGGATCCACTTGAAAGCAAAACAACAACTACAACAAGAACACAAAGTCCGCAAGGTTGAAGACGTTTTAGAGTCTTAGGACTTAGGTAAACTCTTGTCAAGAACCAAATTAAATTATCTCTCTCTCACACACACAAGAAAATGTTTTTAAAGAAAAGGTTTTACGAAAACTATGGTCGTAAATGTTTTATAACCAAGTTAGTTTAAAACTTAGTGCATGTTGTCAATCATGACCTTTGTGCACTAAAGTGATAATAACTTGAACTACAGAACTCCAAACGATACAGTTCTTGTTGCGTTAGAAAGCTAACGTCCGGAGCTTCAGATTGATATATATATGTCTTTTATAAACAATAAAAATACGTTTTTACGGCCAGTAAAAAGTAAAAATACGTTTTTACGGCCAGTAAATAGTAAATTACTATTTCCACGGCTAGTGAACAGTAAATTACTATTCCCACGGCTCGTGAACAGTGAATTACTATTCATAACGGCTAAATTGCTTGGGATGCTTATAAATAGATGGTTTGAAGCCTCATTTCGTACACTTGATCTATTGCAAAGCTTCTTGTTATTATACTTTCATTCTATATTCATTTCAAAGTGTTTTATGCACTAATTTGAGAGATACACACAATTTGGTTCATAGATATTCATTGTATCATCATACTCTTGTTAGAGAGATTCCAAAAATCTTTGTTGATTTGTATGATAAGAGATTGGTTCTCTTATTGTTGAGTTGAGAGATTAAACACTAGAGTCGATTGAGATAAACACTCAACGAAAATTCTTGAAGTTGGGAATACTTCGAGTGGGTGGTTTATTGTAAAGTCGTGAGGTGTTAGGATCTAATACTCAAGATTGTAAATGGTTTTATCAAGCACCTTGAAGCTTGACTATAGTGGAACTTCTCAATTGTGATTGAGAAAGAAAGTGGATGTAGGCGAGGATTGTGCCGAACCACTCTAAAGTTGGTGTATCGTATCTCTATCTCTTATCTTTTATAATTTCGTTATTTACATTTACACAAGTGTTTTGGAAAGAACAAGCTCCTTGTAAGTACTTAAGAAGTGGCTTAAGTCCTTGGAAAAATACTAGTACAATCATTTGAGCTATTTATTTCCATAGCAATTTATACTTCCGCGAAAATTTTCTATTGTTGTTTGAACACTCAATTCACCCCCTCTTGAGTGTTGTGCATTGTGACTAACATCATGGAGTGAGAGGATGTATTGGAGTTGTATCAAGTGGCCAAACCGCTTGAGGCCCATGACGTTGATCTTTTTCATGGTACGGTGGTGCCACGGTTGAAGAAGCTTTTAGCCGTTTTTCTGTATAGTGGTTCTAGGGAAAAAAAACGCATCAGCTGTTATGAAAGAAAGGTGTAAGAATGTTCCTCAAACACTCATCATATGCCACGTATAGTCAGCATGTGTAGCATCACATGCTTAACGTTATTTATTGTACACTTATCACATAATATTCAAAAATGGAAGTCATGGCTAAGTGCCTGTTTTAAAAGATTTGAAATGTTTACTAAAATTTTTTTTTCTTCCATAAAATCCAACACATCTCTTTACCATAAAGAAAGTATAAACAAAAAACTAAAAATAATTAAAAGATAAAAGTACTCAAAATCGTATTATTCTTTAAACATATACTCTCTTAATGACAACACTTGTTATTGTTTATTTTGTTAAAGCATATGTTTTATTATGAATGCAATTATTTACTTCAAGATAACAATTTATTTTATATTTGATATTTTATAAATTAATTGGGAAACTAATAAAAAAATAAATAGCCAAAATAATATATATAAGAAAAATATGATTTTATACTTGAAAATCAATATAGAAAATAAATTTTAAAAATGAACAAACCAAACATATTTTTACTATTTTCATTAGTTAGAAATGAATTCCATTTTTACAAACCAATCATATTTCCTATAACGTGAAAATTTGAAAATGAAAACTGAAAATAAAAATAGAAAACATTTTCACAAACTAATCCGCCCCTTAGTTTGTATGATTACATATTTGAAAGATATCGGTCTCAGTTGAGCATAATCATATTAATGGATTTGTATAAAAGCCTTCTGAGGGTGGCCTATGCCAGAAATATGCAGTTTGAAATTTGTCAACTTATTACATGAATTTTGAATTAAGTTTAAACATGACATGAATCAATTTGTATATGCAATCATAGTTTATGCACTTGAGAGTAAAATCTTAGTTTGTATGCTTACATATTTGAAAGATATCGGTCTCAGTTGAGCATATTCATATTAATTATACCTGAAATATATAATTCCCCTGGTGTTTTGAGTTCAGAGTATCAATGTAAATGACGCACTGAGGAAGTATTTTTATGTGGCACCCTGCTTGAATTTAATACTGTCAAAGTAAATAGCTGCAAAAGAGATTTATGAAGTATTCGTGCATCCATTAGGGCAGTATCAATATGGATAGTTGAAGAAGTTGTAGAAATGGAGAGATAAATTGCTAGAGAACATGTGCATTAAAGTTGTCAGTGGCATTAGACAACCAATTGTGTAAAGAGGATGTTAATATACATTTTGGATAGCAGGAGACATGTTACTTGAACAAAATAAACAAAAAGTATAACATCATTCTAACAAAATAGAGCAAGTGTGAGCAATTGCTTTAAAGTCAATGCTAACAGCATGTATCTTCAAATTCCATGCGATGTCAATCATAAAAGGTAAACTCTAGGATCGTGAATTCAGCCAAAGGGATTAATTGGTTGAGTTTCTGGATTTTAAGACCTTACCTGTTCAGGCAAAAGAGGTTTGAAAATACAGGAAACACAAATTCAAATTCAAGTTAGGAAACATGTGAGGGTAATATGTTCTAAGTGTGAAGCAGATAAGATGTAAGTTTACCTTTTATACTTGTGCCTTTTTTTCACAGATTTCTGAAAACCTCCTGGTACACGACGTTGCTGGTGACAGTTGAACTATGAGAGTCCTCATGATCAATCACTATTTTTAACCCATGTTTATGAGTAACTCTTGAAACCGCAACTTAAAGTTGACCATGGGTAAAAACTGGTTGTTTAAGCACCAAACCAACTTGAGTAAGCGATTGTCCCTGACTTTTGTTGATTGTCATTGCATATGATAGCATTAGAGGGAACTGGCACTGAAATTTGAAAGGAAGCTTTTTGTCTGACAGAGTCAATGTCATACGCGGAATGAAAACTCTTTGTCCCATGTTACTTACTGATAAGACTCTTGCTTCAATTAGTTTATTCCCAAGTCTTGTGATTGTCAATCTAGTTCCATTACAAAGTCTAGCAGAGTGATCAATGTTTCGAATAAGCATGATTGGACAACCTACCTTGAAGGTCAGCTCATGATTAGGTAGGCTTGTAGACTTGACAGTAGCGAGAAATTCAGGTGTGTGTATGTTAGCAAACATGTTGTTCAGTCTTTCCTGAAAGCAAGATAAATTTGAGCTTATGTATGTTTTCATTTCATTATCATTTAAGGATAACATGTAGTTGTTAACTTGGTCAACAATGTTAACAGTAGGTGCTAGGATAGCTCGTCCTTGAAGCAATGCTGTAACGTCCTGATTCTTAGCACGTCATGATCGTAGCTAATTACCGAGAGTTACCTTTCAGTGACATAATCTATTTATCTATTTAGCTAATATGAGCCTGTCTGACCATATAAAGAGATAATCGAAAATCAAAACATACAACAATAATCATAAGTCCGAAGACCTCGTCAATTGAGGGATAATCAATCACCTACAAGCATAATATATATAAAAGGCACACATATCATACATAATGCCATTTAAGGCTAAATATTCACAGGATATAGTATAATAAGTCATACAAGCCAACGTACCGCCATAATAAGTATCAAATACAGACATAAGTATATAAATAAGTACAGACGCATAACCATAAAAGACTCTGAGTCCTGGCCCATCCTGACGGCCCCTAATCTGGATCTCAGCTAGCATATCATCCCAATGAAATCCCTATCAACCTCAAAATACTATCAAAAGAGAGGGTAAACACATCTAGCCTTCCCGACTCAAAACAACTCGACTGGTACCTTCTCAAAACGCAAAAGTCCATCACCAAGCATCAATGACTGCACTAATGACCGTTGGGCAGAGTCCCCGGTCCCATATCCACTCCACCTCCGTCAGATGAGTCCGAACACTGCCCGTCCTCCTAGGCCGGATCCTCCTCTAATGAACTACTGACATGCCCATTCGCCAAAGGCGGGTCATACATATCATCATCAGGAGCAGCCACCTGTAACGACTGGGCTGGAACGAAAGCCTGTGGAAACAGACCATCCATCTCTGGCGGAATAGGTGAGCCCTCAGGCTCGGCCTAGGCCATCTCCTCATCGTTCTCCTCAAAAACCTCAGCCGGAGGTGCTGGTGGTGGTGGTGGCATCCACGGGTGCAGACTCGACAAGGGAATATGATATGGAGCGTCCGAATCAAAATATGGACTAAGAAACGGGAAAGTAAACTGACACTCATAAAAACCATAGATACGAAAGCGAGCTCTCCCCAGATGTACTACTAGGTACTCAAAGAACAGCACTCCCATCCTCATCTGCAGGTACGTAAGAATAAGGGGGTGAGAACCTATATGGTTCCCAGTAGGGTATCTAACCGAGGCTCTAACTTAATTTGACTAAGTTTTTGGGGATCCTAGTATTCTTTATCTAAGTTATTCGAGAAACAATAATAACAGTTTAATTGATCGTATAATCCACAATAACACAAGCAATAACAGTAATTATAAATCATAGATCCACGACTCAGAACAGACAAAGTGCAGCGAACAGAGATATTCAAACATAGCAATCACAAGCAAAAATGTATAAATGCTGCAATCAATTTATGATGAATGTCTAGCCCTAAGCAGGCCATGAGCTCATGTGTCGGTTGACTACCTGCAACCCGACGTTATCCGATGCCCTTTTGACCGGATATGGTTTTCCACTTGCATACAGTGACATACAAGAATCCATGTGGATAAATCCACACACAGTAACGGATATTAGAATGAAATAGGACCTTAAGCCAAATACACATACAAGTGAAGAACTCGTCCATACGGATAAATCCACATACAGTGACGGGCCAATGCATAATAGTAGCATTTAACAGTTAATCATAACATGATTCATAAGCAAGTGTTCTTTCATATATACTTCGGGTCATAAGGCTCTTAACTTAGCCATTTGCTCATATACATACACTTGTGGTCAATAGGCATTTAACTTAGACATTTAACTAAAACTGGTTAATTAATAACTTAGAATTTCGAAGATAAACCTAGCCAGGAACCCAATTCGGTTCGGCCGTAACTTACTAGAGGTCACTCCGCTGAACTGTATCGTAATTTTATTTCTAAATTAGTTTCAAACTTGGTTTATTCGATTTAACCGCAAGTAAAATAGCTTAAATAATCGTTGTCGGTTTCTCGGCCGGTTCACTTTCGAAATCCCGTTCTGAACTCTAAGTGTCATTATCATTAATCTAACATCAATTTCAATAATCAAATCATTTGATAAAAGGGACAAATTTCAAGAACATACAAAAACCCTAATCATGCATCCTAAACCCTTACCTTGTTTTTGGAGTTTCCAAGCTTCCTAATCAATCAAACCACTTCACAAACACCTAATTAACATAAAAAACATGGATTTTTTTAACATTAATGGTGGCTGGACAGAATTGAAGGGCGAAATTCAAGGTGGAGTTATACTTTGAATTTGAGCTCAAGAACTTGGATGATAAACCTTTAAAATGTTAGTAACTTGAATCTTAGATCAAAAAGCAAAGAAAACAAACCATGAAAACAAGCCTTCATTGTCGAAATTCAGAGGAGAGAGAGCCTAAAGTTTTAGAGCTCAAATAAAAAGAAAGAAGACGACCATTAGAATCAGAATGAAAAATAGAGTCAGTTTACCGGTTTAGAATTTCAATCGGAGTTTTTGACCACTATGAACTTGAAGCTTTTTTATGGAACTTCAATGGAGTTTTCTTTAAGTTTCTTGGCTGAATATGATTATGAACATGGGATGTGATTTCTGGTCAAGGAAGAGAATTGCAGTGGTTGAGAAGCCACATGGGTAAATAGTGCCCAAATAGTAAAAAGATTCCAATACCAGTGTTATTTGATCAATTCCAGAAAAATAAGACTAAGAGAAAGGGGTAAAACGGTCATTTTGAAAATGTCTTTTTGAAAATTGTTTTTACTGTAGATAGATACATGTTTTAGGGTTAAAATGAAACTGGTTTTGGTAAAAAAAAAACGTTTTGAATTGAAAAAGATATGCATGTTTTGGTGAAATAGGGTAAACTAGGTTTCAAATTAATCTTATTAAGGTTAAAAATGTAATTTCAAGTTATATGTCTAAAAATCAATTTGTGTAGCTATAATATTTATATATTAATATCACATTGAAACTGAAATGGATCTTTCACCTTTGAAAGAAATATTTTGTGTGTGTGTATATATATATATATAAAAGTTTAGGACAACTTTATAAATAAGTAAAGTATGAAAAAGGGTCACATAAATGATTTCTAAGTTTACTAAAACTATATAATTACTAAGTTATGTACTATAAATCATATTTCATGATTTCATAAGAACCCTATGAGGCTATTGGACCCTTTTTGTAAAAATATGAGGATTAAGAGAGAAAGACTCCCAAGTCTAGGTTGATCTAAGTAAGATAGTCGAATCGATTCGATCCGGTTTAGGCAATATGGGATGGCTTGGTCGGACCGGACTTGATCTTTTGTAATGGATTGGTTAGAGCGAGTGTTGGTTTCATCGGACTCTGCTTTAATTACACCGGTTGGTTGACTAAAGTTATGAGAGGTCCGGTGTACTCCAACCCTCATTTATGTTTCGTTTTCCAGCCAAAACGGTTCTAAGAATCGGATGAGGAGTTGGAGTTAAGGAGGTGGATTGAATTGCAATGTTACGAAGGGATAGCTCCCCTATACGCGATCATCTGTGACCTACGAGCGATACGACCTTCTCATGATAGCTTCAGAAACGGACGCTAATGTGACGGGATCCTCACCAACTCTTAAAGATCCACAAAGGGAGTGCGGAAAGTACCCAAAAGGACGATACATGTCGCTTCGATGTTTGCGACATTCGCTCATAGGGAACTATGCTTGGGATTTATTCCGAGTAGTCGTCGGGTGCGGGAAGACAACCGACGCGTGAGCTCACGTCCTTCGCTGGGAACTTTAGGCATGCATCATACTTTTTTGTGCATTTATCTGTGTGCTTAGTTATATCTAGGTTGTTTGTTGTTTTTTTTTTCGTTTTCTTGCTTGTTATTTAATTACTTTCATTTACTACTTCTATTTTATTTTTGATACTTGAGATATAAACTGCTCCCGTACTTGACGTAAGCCTTAGGATAGATTAGTTGACCCTTAGGTATCGACTGGGAACGATAGATTCTCACCCCCGTTTTATTTGTATTGACCCGCACGTAGATGGGAAGCGAGGTGATCTACTACGAGATAGCGAGGCGCGAGAAGTACAAGGACTTCGATGCGAGAACAGATTCGGACTTGGTTATAGTGAAGACACAGAGATACCACTTCGATGATGATCCTTTCATCCACCCGCTTCACAGCGTTCGGTTTAATCCCGATCGTCCATACGAGCTTCCGATTGAGTCACTTCTGGCTCTCAGACGTCGAGACCCTTCAAAGAAGAAAAATTCCTCTCCTCAAGAATCTGGCCAGCCCGTCGAGACGAGCAAGTCCGACACCTGATAGACCCATATTTGATGATAGATGAAGGGTTTATTAACCAAAAACCACACAATTGCTTATGAACAACCATGATTTTAATCCTTTGCTTAGCTTGTATATGTTCATATGGATAAAAATATGTTAACTTAGCCTTAAAAGTGATGGAAATATACGAAATCTCATCCCACCTGGTGCATTGATATGTTTGTTAGTGTATTTCAGAGTTTTGGGGACTGAGAAAGGCATGGAAAAGGCTTAGAAATGCATTTTGAAGCAAAAGGATCACAAGAGGAAGCCAAGAAGTAAGAAACAGGGCACCGTGCGGTCGCACGGTCCCCTCGTGCGACCTCACGTGTCCTTGGGAGCATTTCGGATAAACTCTGCCAACACCCGCGCAATCGCACGGTCCCATCGCGCGACCGCGCGGGTGCAAATTCAAAGCTTCGTAGTTTGTTGACCGTGCGACCGCACGGTACCGTCTGGCAGAATCAAAATTAAGGCTAAAATAAAAATTTCAAATTTCCGGGGCAGGTCCAAGCCTCTTTGAAGGCCCAATTTCGACTTATATGAGGAAGGAACAGCTGAAACATAAGGCATCAATTTTCATTAGGATCAATTTAGATTTTAGAATAGTTTTAAGAGGTTTTTGGGAGAGGTTTTCATCTCTCTCATTTTCTCTCTTCTAGTTCATACTTGTTCCTCAATTTTCTACCAATTTCCAGCCCTCACTAGCCAAACTCTTAGTTAATTTCAGTGTTTGAATGTTTGTTAATTGATACTCTTGCTAGATTAATTGAATCTTTGCTTGTTTTTCTCATCTATTTCTCTAATTCTCCATTCTAGCTTTTTTGTTCTTTAGTTCCTTAATTTACCTTCCTGGAAATTATTGTTATGCATGTTCTATTGATGATCTATGGTTTAATTATGCTTGTTTGATATGTATATTGTTGATCTAGACTATTGGTTATTTTAAATTGTTCATTTCTCTTGATATTCACCATGTTGATTTACTATGCCCACCAAGTGTTTGATATTTTGTTTCTTATGAGTATGGAGTAGTGTTCTTGTGTTTTGGTCATGGGTTGAACTGTGGATGAACTTAGCCACTAATCCCTAAGGACAATAATTGGTTAAGGCCAGGGTTAAAACTATTCCATTAACGCTAGGCTTTTGCTAGTGATGATTGAGTCCTTAATGAGGTGAACTTGATGGATTATTCAAGTTCCAAGGACCTAGGACATTCGCACTAGTGAATTGCCTAGGACATTCGAAACAGATTTAATTCCACTCATTTGACCATTTGACAGAATGAGATTTGTGCCTTACGTGACAACCATTCATAATTGGGATTAGTGGTGATCATAGGGACACATTATACTTCAACTCAAGACCAAACACCCTTTATTACTTACAATATAAGTCATATCTTATTTTCCTCTTGTTACCAATACTCACCATTGTAACCCCCGATATTTTCACAACCAAATGCGAACATCGATTTTCAATTCCTAGGGAAAACGACCCGAGTTTAATACTCGGTATTTTTAACTGGTTGCAAGCTTTGTGACACCTTTTCTAAATTTGCACGAAACTCCCATAGTTGGTTCGGAATTATCTGCAACGAATTCCTGTTTTGAAAATTAAGGGATTCTGAACCGGCCTTGGGAGCCTCGTCAACACCGCAGTACTCTCCCCTTAGTCACGTGATCAGACTTGGATCCCCCTCATTGCCTTCTAAGATGATTCCCCCGACTCGAAGTTAGCATGATCAAGAAGGGGCTAGGCAGCTCAAGAGTTAGGAACTCATTCCGTCATCCGAATGATGAATGTGCTAGGGAGATGAAGTTGAGGGGAAAAAGGCAAGTGAAGAAGTCCTCGAAAGGTTTCGCGATGCTATGGGGACTGAGGAAGGTGGTAGGAGGAGGAGGATGACACCCCCGAGGAAGAGATACCTGTTAAGAAGAAGAAGAAGAAGAAAAAGATCCGGAGGAGGACGCCCCCGAGAAGAGATACCTGTTATTCCTTGCGCTATGGATGTAGATGCTAATGAGGACTATTTATAGTACCTGGAGAAGCTTTGACGCCATCCCGAGTACTCTCCCGTCTATAATAGTCAGGCGTTTGCTCAACATCCCTCCGACAATGCACAATCTCAGTCTTCCGATGGCCAAAGTCAGCCGAGCTTTGACCTTTCCGGTGTTTGGCCGCCTCTAATTGGTCCGAGTCAGTATAGTGTCTCATCAGTTATTAGACAACAAGAGGCTTAGGTTGCTAGCTTTTCTTTATTTTGTCTAGACTCGCGACTCAGTATAGGAGACCTTTGTTTGGTCGAGCCGGGTTTTATATAGGTCGGAAAATGTATTTTGGGATTCTATGGTTGTAATCAACGCTATTACCGTTATAATATTTTGAATTTATAATGTTTTTACCTACATATTCGATTTGTTAGCTAATAATGAAATATGTTTAGTGTTTTATTCTGAATGTTTGACTATTATGTTTATATTGAAAGGCTCATATGTACATTAGTTAGTTAAAGAAGCTGAAGATTAAGATTAGGAAGTAATGTGACGTCCCGATCGTAGGTAGCATCGATGTGCCAAAATCGGGATGTTACAATTAACTAAACAGGGGTGGTGTCTAATGGAAAAACCTGAATCCCGAGCTAGAGTTCTAAAGGCGAGATACTACCGAAGATTGAATTATCTAGGATTCGCAATTGGGTTTACACCTAGTTATACCTGGCAAATCATTTGGAATGCTAAAGAGGTTCTGGAAAATTGTGAACCGTGGAGAATTAGCTCACCAAAAAGAGGCAGCAAGTGACGTAGTACGTAGCTCACCGGAAACGATTATGGAAAGTCAAGGCTCACCAAAGAGCTATCCACTATGCTTGGAGATCTCTATACAACTCGGTACCAACACTTTTGAATATACAAAAAAGATAAATCAATTGGCCTTTAATTTGCCATTGGTGCTGGAGAAAACAAGGATCTAGAACTCACCTGTTTAAGGAATTCAAGTTCGTAAGAAAATTCTGGTTCCACAGTCCCTTGACAACTCAATCGTCTGCAAAGCCGAGATGTTCGCCAATGGAATGTGGAGATTATGGCAATTCTTGATCCCAACATGCAACGCTTGTTCTGCACCAACCTTCTATCCCTTTGGAATTAATACCCGACACATACTCATCTTTGAAGGAATCACAGAATCTCCAAAGGAAGTAGATGAACTTGCCGAAAGAAGATTTGAAGAATTCTCCAAAAGCTTGTTGGTGGGAGAATCCGAAGTGACGACAACACCCTTAGGATCTAGTAGCTTAGAATTTTGGAAGGTTCCACCAACTCACCTAATTAAATTGAATATTGATATTGTTCTCATTAATAAGGATATAGTGGGAGTTTGCATTGTAGCTAGATATCTCATGGGAGACATATTGATGATAGTTGTCACCTAGAAAGAATCGCTATCCCTTCAGTCTTATGAAGCTTAGCCTCATGAAACTGAAGCAAAGTCGTGTCTATTGGGTCTGGAGAGAGCCCCTCAGTGCTACTTTTTGAAAATTATAGTGGAGGAAAATAACATCGAAGTAATAAAATGTCTTAAAGGAAGAAGCCCATAATAATTATTTTGGTTCATTTATAATTGATTCTCTTAGTTTAATTTCAAAATTTAGATATGTTAAATTTTCTCAAATTAAGAAGAGTGGAAATAGGATAAATTAATTATTAGGCTTTGATAGGACTCTATTAATGAAAGAATTTTTCATATAACATGACTTTTTTTTTTACAACCGATTTTTTTTCCCATGTAAACACAAATTCTAATGTAAAATTTAACTCTCCCCTCACTTTTAGGTAAGATTACCTTGTCTCTGTTAACCATGTTACAATATGTATAAGTTCATTTGATTAGGTTTTGATGAATGACAAACATTGAAGTTAAGGATAAGCGTTGGAAGCAAGCAACAAAACAAGAAGACGAGTCCGCAAGCTTTGAAGATGGTTTAGTATCTTAGGATTTGGGTAAACTTCTTGTCAAGAACCAAAGTTTATTATCTCTCTTACACACACACAAGAAAATATTTTTAAAGAAAAAGTTTTATGAAAACTATGGCCGTAAATGTTTTATAACTTGTTTTATAAATTAGTGAGTTTAAAACTTAGTGCATGCTGTCAATCTTGACATTTGTGCACTAAAATGATGATAACTTGAGCTACAGAAGTTCAAACGATGTCGTTCTTATTGCATTAGAAAGCTAACGTCCGGGGCTTCAGTTTGATATAAATATGTATAACTGTTTTTTATGGAAAGCATCGATGCTTTCCTCAAAATATCGATGCTTTACGCTAAAACTCGAAAACATCGATGCTCATATAAAAGCATCGATGCTTTATTACAAAAATTCAAAAAATCCTTATAACGGATACATAAAACATCGATGCA
>JASCZI010060604.1:30475-46019 GCA_036250425.1 Stylosanthes scabra | reverse complement strand
TGCACAAAGGAGATCACTAGCGTCATCAAGTTGATGTATGACGAAGCTTGGCCGAATTGGAAGGCTATCCCTGCTGCTACACGGGCTCGTATGTTTGATAAGTGGGGGTAATTCCCTAATTTGCAAATTCACTATTTTTTCCATTACTTCTATTGTTATTTCTGTTTTTTATGCATTATCCAAACCATGATAATTCTTAGTGTGATTTTTTTTTTCCAGGAGAACTTCACATGGGAAAAAAAGCATGACGAGTTAGTAAAGGCAATATTTAATACTCGTGCGTTGAAGAGATCCTCCGAGATGATGGAGGACGTGCGTTACAGGAAGGACCATCTCACCCAGTGGTGTCGGCCGGAACTTAAGAAGGCCCTTTACCACTACTGGGAGACCGATGAGAAGTATTTGCATCGTCAGGCCACGAATAAAAGGAATAGGGCCTCCGAAAGATGTGTCATATACACCGGCGGATCTGCTACGCCGATGCAAACAAAGGCGAAAATTGTTAATTATTACAATTAATTATTTGTTTATATTTCTCCTAAGTTAAACAACAATGACTTGTTTATTCTGCGTGACGTATCTTACAATAACTGAATGCAGACCAAGTCGCTAAATCAACCGGTGTCCATGGCTGAGGTCTTTAAGCAGACCCACACGCTGAAGGCGAACAAGGAGCAGTTCGCCGACAAGCGGTCCTCTGATATCTGGGTAATAACTTGCTTAACTCCTACTATAAATTCCTTCATAAATACTAATTTGCGTAGTGTATAACCTGTTTGTCTATTAAATGATAGGATGATTTCACCACCAACACCACCGTTGCCACCCAGCAGGCTGCGGAGTCCGGAACAAATGCGGAGGTGGATCCCGATCAGGTGTGGCGTCAAACTGTATCCGAGCCGAGTCAAAAGAACCGCATCTTTGGCATTAGTGGTTTCCTCGCATCCACACTCAGAACCTCGATATTCGCGCCTCATGCTTCTTCTGTATCTCTCACCAGTCCTGCCCCTGCCGGCCCGGAAGATGCCGTTGACTTGCGAGAGCAGGTTCAATTGCTTAATCAGAATATCCAGGACATGGCTGGACAATTACATGAGTCTGAGGAGCGAATCCAGGCCTTGCATGACGAGCTTAGCAGGAGGCCCGAGGTACATGATGCAGACGTCGAGGTGCTGAAGGAGCAGCTGAGGGAGGAGCTGCGGCTGATGCAGGAGCACCGACAACAGATGGGTGTGACCAGTGAGCAGATGCGTGCGGGTTCATCCTCTGCTGCTCAGGTTCCGCCATTGCATCCACCCGCACCGCCGGAGGACAACGACGCTGACTATGTGGACCCCTAGAGTACATGGAGTTCATTTATGTTGCATTTGTTCATTTTTCAACTATTTATGGTAGTTGTAATTTAAACATGTTTACTTTTCAGCTACTTATGTTATTTCTATTTTAGATTTTTCGCTTTCTTTTACTTTATTAGACAGTTCAGAAACTAAATTTGAAAACAAAGTTTTAGAATGCTGTTTAGATGATTTGTTGGTTAGTTTGAGGTCATTTAAACAGGGTTGTCCATTCGATTAGTTATTGTAATTATTTATTTATTTTTTTAATTTAGTTTTTGATACCGGCGGATTTAGAGGGGAAAAATGCCCCGGTAAAGTGGCGGGATAAAAAACGGTTTCAACGTATCAATATTACCGGCGGATTTTTCGGGGGAAAAATTCCGCCGGTAAGGTGGAGGGAAAATTTAAATTTTGGCGCCAAACTTATCGGGGGATTTTTGGGGGGAAAAATCCACTGGTAAAGCGGCGGGATAAGTAACAAAAAGGCGCCAAAATGACTATTACCGGCGGATTTTTGGGGGGAAAAAATCCGCCGGTAGGGTGGAGGGAAAATTCAAAAATGGCGCCAAACGTACGAGGGAAAAAAATCCGCCGGTAATTCCCCCCCCCTAACGGTTGCTTCTAGTTGGCCACCCAAAACCTTGTACCGGCGGAAAAATCCGCCGGTAAAGTGTTACCGGCGCCAGTTTTACCGGGGGGAAAAATCCGCCGGTAATTCCCCCCTAACACTGAAAACGGCCAAAATCAGGAAAAATTCTGCCGGTAATTCCCCCCGGTAACAGAAGCATTTTTTGTAGTGTTAGCAGAGCAAAAACATAGACCGCATTTTCACATAAACCTCCGGCCTTTGTGGCACGCCCGGTTAAGCCAGCAGTCCTAATTCCTTGAAGATATCTCCTGTACATTTTATTATATATTGACAATGACAATTGAGCTCAAGTGATACTAATCTTTTGTTTAAAAATTCAAACAAATCAACACTTCGTGTACATTTAACCACAAGAATTAAAAAACAACTAAAATTTTAATTGTAACGTTTCATATATCGAGATTTAAAAAGAACGTACATACATACCATTCATTTTTGTAATAATGTCACTGATCCTTTTCTGGCACACTTCACATTGCACATCTGCATAAATAACTACCTCCTGGACCTGTTTTTACAGAATATAACAGAAATTAAACCATCAATTAGCAAAGACCAAAAAAAAAAGGGTAAAAGCAATGTAGTTAATTTGAAATGAAGGAAGTAAAATATATACAGACTAGTGGCAAGGACAGAGACTCCATAGATGCTAGGCTAGTCCCTGAAGGAGTAGTAAAACCATTTGTGATTCTTATACCAACTTCTTGCAACTCCTTTCTTTCAATACCACCTTCAAAGGCCATAATTCCTGTGATTATTTGGTGTGAGGTTGAATCAACAAACAGAATCCATGAATCATTTTTAGAGAGAGAGAGAGAGAGAAGAAAACGATCCACAAACAGCTCCTTCAACAGTGATAGTGCAATCCCATCTCCATTGTCATTGTTAAGTATATATAGTTGGTGACTTGGTGGGAAGTAAAAATGGACTTACAAAAATAAAGTGAAAACGGTTTTGTGCCTAAAATGAATTGTTACTTGCTTATTCCTTATATTAAACAAGTGTCAGGATTAACGCGGCAAATTATTATTTGGTCTGTCGAGAAGGGAATAATACAAGAAATAAAATAAAATGTTAGTGTAATGACGTGCAAGAGCAGCCCCACACAGTGCTAGTTGTTTGTTTCATCCACAAGAATTATTCCTTCAAGGTTGCTTATTTGCATTGACTGGTCACTGAATTAAGAGAAATTATTAGTCGGAGCAACTTAACTTTTTGCTCTCTTTAATAAAATTGTGCCAGATAGCTATAGCATTTAACTAATTTAAAATTTAAAAATAATAATAATAATAATAATATTAATTGCAGTAATCTTTTTTTTTCAATTCTTTCTCTCTTTTATTCTTCAATCCCTTTAATTTTTCTTTTATTCTTCAAATATTTTCTCTATCATACTTTGTTCTCATATCTAATTTTTTTACTTCTCTTCTTTCTCCAAATTCTTGATTTTTTTTTTCTCTTTGACAGAAATTTTTTTTTACTTTTTGTCCTGTCTTTCGTCGCTACCTTCCATTCTTCCATTCTTCTGGTTGCTTGTCTTCATGTCACTGATCCAAAAATATTTTCTATTTCAATAATTCTACGTGAACAAGTGGTTTTCGCCAACCAAGTGCAACTAAGTGATTTATTTCTATGCTAAGTAGAAGATAATTTCGGTGCCCAAAATTTTCATTTTTATGTTTTTTTATATGATTTATTATTATATACAGTTACTAATAAAAATTTATTTCTTAGGATGAAGTTAATTGGCAATAGAAACCATTATTTTTATAGTAGAGATGGAGTTCTTAACAGAGTACGCTTCTAGTGTTGCCGATGGCTATGCCAGAGGTGATGCTTGGAATATGTACTCAAATTATATATATATACTTTTTTTGCTATTGGTGAATATTATAATTATATTATACTATTTTAAGATTTTGCATATTGTTTTTTTTTAAAGAACTTTTGAGTGAAACTCCTAATTCTTATATAAAAAAGATGTCATATTTTAATAATATTCATTTTATATATTTGCGTTGATAAAAAAATAATTAAAAATAGTAACAAACAAGAACTAAAGTATTGAAATATAAAATTTAGCACTTTATTAAATTTTCGAAAAAAATATAATGAATTATGTTACTAAAAATTTGGGATTAAATTAATTTATTTTTATGAATAAGATACCATAATATATGAAAGAAAATAATTAAAAGTTAAAAAAATACTAGAAGAAGTGTAGCGTAGAAAAAAAATTAAAAATTGAAGAGAGTGTACGTGCATTTTAATCAATACTGTAAATTTTATTATTAAAATTTAAAATTAAATTTAATTAAGTGCGTTACACATGTCATCATTTAATTTGTGAGAGTAAGAAAGATGAGTTGCTCCGAGAGCAACTAATAATTTCTTCTAAATTAATGCAATTAAACAACTAATCAAATGGTGTTTGCTTAATGCTTATACACAGTAATACCGTATCATCAAATAATACAAAAGCACGTCCAGTAAGTATATTCTTTTGTTTTAGGTTTTTTATTTTTAAATTTGCTTCATTTTTTTCCCATGTTTATGTTCGAATTTTTCTTCTTTCTAAAAATAATACGTAGACAGGTTAACATTTTGAATATATATGAAGAAAAATGAAGATAATAAAAAGGTTATTGATTTAGTTAAACAGATTTGGAATCTAAATATTTCGGGTTCACCTATGTACATTGAAAGCTTGTAGCTAGATATCAAATTTTAAAGTAACAGAAAAAATTCTTCTTCTAATTCATATCTAAAAATATTGGATATTAAAGGCATGAGGGTACGGTGCTTTAATTCGTGTATGAGAGGGCGAGTTGGAAGATGCTTTGGAACAAAAAGAACGTTATTGGATGAAGGAGAAATCAATGGTCCAATGGTCAAATTGAAGTAATTGCAATACCAAGTTTTTCCATTCCGAGTTTCAAACAAGAGTAGGAGAAATAAGATTTATGAACTGGGGATAATTCGAGCACGAAAGCCACTGAACCTAAGGATATTGCAGCTGGCAATCTTTAGGGGTAACGAGAAGTACCTCAAAATCCAAGGAACCGGGTTTAAGATCAGACATCTATACTTAAGGTTATAATTTAAGTGGTTCAAGACCACACATCTGCAGTCAAGGCGAAAAATTACTTTTTAGTCAGACTAATTATTGAAAGAGAGGTTAAATCTGTAATTTTCTTATTAATCCTTTTTTCGGTCTTGGGGAGAATAGATTTAATATTAAATTTTTTCAATTGTTTTTGGGAAACGATTGAAGATAATGTCTTCATGCGGTAAGTAGTTTTCTTTGTGGAGGTAAAATCCTAAATTCTTTCAACGGTAGGTACTCATATATGTCTTTAGTATGAATGCTATATCCATGAAGCATATTAAGGTCTATTAGTTTGAGTAGTGTGTTTTATAAAATCCTATCTAAAATTCTAGTTTTGTAAGCTACAATTTATTATATACAGAGTTATTAGTGACACACAAAGTGCTTTTCTTAAATATCGTCTGATAAGTAATACTGTGTTGATTATCCATGAATTCATGATTTTTTGAAGAATAAAAAATATAGTGATTATGATCAAGCATTGAAACAAGATATCAATAAGACCTATGATAATTAAGGTGGAGTGTAGCTTTGTGTGATCAATATGAGGAAATTGGTTTTTTGTAATAAATGGATGGAATTGATACATACTGGAAAGGGTTGGTGGTAATGCTACATTTGCCTACATTAAAGATAAAGTGTCACACAAGTTGCAACACTAGAAGAGAGCTTTATTGTCATCATGTAGTCTTAGAATTGGGATTAGGGTGAGGGATGTCTCACACTTATATATTCTCAAGAGACCATATCCTTCATCGGTGTAGGACTGGACGGGAGGTATTGATCAAGGTGGTTGTTGCCTCAGCTATCCCACTCTATACCTTGAGTTATTTTAAGTTGTCAAGGACTCTAATTGACGAAATTCAAAGATTGGAGGCTTGGAGCTACAATTTTGTTGGGTCAAAAGAGTTCGAAGAGCAAGATACATTGGATAGAGTAGTGGAGAATTTTTTGTATAGTTAAGACTCAAAGCTCTACTTTAAAGACTTAGCTTTCAACCTTATGATGATGCTCTCTACTCAAGGGTGAAGGCTTCCGACAAAACCACACTCCATGATTTATAAAGTTTACAGTAATAAATACTTTGAATTTTATGATTTTTTAAAAGCTGAGATTGGCAATAATCCATCATTAAGCTGGAGAAGTGTTTTGGAGGGCAGAAAGATGTTTGAGAAAATAATCTTATGGAAGATTGGTATGGGTAATATCCAATGAGAATTAAGGAATATTTATGTATGAAAAAATTTTCAGGCTGTTACTCCTAATCCTTCACCTACAGTAGTAGATTCTATTTTGGAAACAGTTTTTGACTTAATGCTACCAAACAGAAATTGGAACAAGAATTTAATCAGTGCAAGGTTCAATCAAGCAATAGCAGATGCAATTCTAAATACAACAATTCATCAATGAGAGGATAAACTAACCTAGATGAAACAAAAATTAGGGACTCTCATTCAGTTGCTTCATGGTGTAGCATTCCAATTCTTCCATTCACCAATTGATATCACCCAGAGCAATGTCAAAGAAAATACCTCTAGGCAGCAATTTGAAACCTCAAATGTCTGCCAATGTATATATAGTATAAGATCATGCATGAGGGTCTACCAGTCAAGAAAAAATTAAGGAAATGATTCACTACTCTATATCACCTACTTGTCTAAAATGCTAGAATAAGGTGAATCTATTTTTCTCTCTTTTTGGGTTTACCCCGATTCCTATGAAGCTTGGACTACCAACAATATACTAGCTTTGGGCAAAGAGAAAATGGAGTTCAGATCCGCAGCAAATTAGTTCTCGACCTGCTGGGTTGGGGGATACCAAAATAAAAAAAAAGGAAGCTATGTGGAAATGGTGAACTCAGTTGATGTAGAGTTCCCATAATAGCAATAGAAGAAAAGAAGCAAAAAAAATCTTGTAATTGTAACCCTCTCGATGATTGGAAGGCGCGAAATGAACACATCTTTAAAGATGGACATTATATTAGAGATGAGTGAATTGATTATACACAAGGCCTTGGTTTATGCTGGATTTGGTCCTTAATGGACCAATTGGTATATTCCTTTTCTGTGGCTATAATTAGTTAAGTAACGTGAGAAATGATTCCACAATCTTGCTCAACAACTTTTAGGAATTTGTGGACCGGTAATTAAGGCTCTGATAGACCGGTTTAATTGCAATAATTAATGACTTTTTTACGACTTCATTAAGTTTCGATAGTTTTTTTTCTTTTCTAACTATTACAATATGCGAGCACAAAATTATGAATTTGTATAATTTGATTTATTTCAGTAAGTAATGATTTTCTTAAAAAAAAATTGAAAAAAATCCAATTAATAAGAATAAGAATTTTATCACTTAATGTGATTATTATTTAAAATGCGTTAGCGGGTAATATGATTTTACTAAGTAGATTTTAATTTGAAGTTGTTATCTTCAACAATTTGTATTATTTAAATTACCTTTTTTTTTAAACAAATAAATTACATTTTATTTTGGATATCTCAATAAAATATATAGGTGTTAAAAACATTTAATAAATACTAAGGTTCCAAATAAAAACAATTATTTTGATATTTTTTTATAATGTGTAAGCACTTTAACCCTAAACTCCTTTATTTTTTACTTTTGATAGGAAAATCCTAAACCTTAAGTTAGGATATAGAAGGGTATCATGATTGTGGAAATTATCCTTAATTAACATGTTTAAGTATATTTAGAACAAATTCATAATTAAAATGTGGTATGAAAGTCTTAAGTAGTGTGGTGGAGAGGAGATCTTTAGTGTAAGGGTGATGATTTAAACTAATATTTGGCTCTAGGGTTTAATCATAATGTAAAGTTAAAGTAGTCGTGCTTTAGTTAATTAAGGTATTGAGTTTGTGTTTAGGGTTTGGATTAATAAATAATATCGAAATGATAATCACAGGGCTTGAAAGCTTTCTAGGGAGATAGTGTGTTCATAATTCAAACATATTTTAACTTTAATATCAAAATTAACATATTTATTTAATAATTTATAAATTTAATTAGTTGAGAAAAGAAAAAATAGCATCTATCTATCAAATAATACAATAAGTATAGATAATTAACTTTTATTTAGGCAATATTAATCAACTTCTTATTTAATTATACAAGTTTTTATTTTTTTAAGATTTAGAATTTATAATTTAGAGTTTAAAATTAAAAATTTATGATTTAAAATTTATAATAATTTTTAAAAGGCTGGATGAGGATTATCTCGTAATTTTTTCTAGTTAATATTGTATATTTTAACTGTTATGTATAATTATTTTAAATATATATAAGTAATATTATATTCGAAAAAACACCTGAATAAAATTATTAGTTTTTTTACTACTTATACATGATTTTAGTTTTAGTATATTTTTATCCCATTATTCAATTTTCTGGACTTTTAGATAATTTAATTTTAATTTAGTAATATTTATCTTATTTTTATTTTTAATTTTTTCTTCTTGTTTTTTGTAATTTTCTAATTTTTAATTTTTTTAATTCTTATTTTTTATATTAGGCCTTTTAAAAGCATTATTTTATTAGAATAAAAATTATGGCTATTTCCACACCTCTGAAAAAGAAAAGGAAAAAGAAAACCAAATGTGCGTTGATTAGGTTTTTTTTGTCTGTGGTTGGCAAGGAAGAAAATGTATTTTGGGAGGTTTTTTTTTTAATTTATTTGAATTTTATTTACTTGAATTTTAATTATTAGAGAAGTGAAGAGCGTGCGAGGGAAGCATTTTGTTACATGTGTCAAGTCTTAAATGATTCATTCCCAATTTCCTATGTCTAAAGCCCTAATTATTCAGTCTTTATGTTTCGTGAATTTATTTCCCACCCATAAAAAAATAATTGTGAACCAATCCTGGTTTTACTTTAATTATGATAACAACATGGTTCATTAAGGACCTGTTTATAGTTTTCTTACCTTAGAAAGCTTCAACTTCATAAATATTTGTTCTTCCTCCCATTTAGAATCTTGTTAATCATCTTCAAAAACATCTTGATCTTCAAATATTTTTTTTACTAAAGAGATATGTTATAGAAAATGTTCGAACTTGATATTTTTATTGGGAAAAAGATAAATGTCATTTGAATTACAACTCATTGGTATCTTGATCTTCAAATATTTGATAATAAAAAAAGAACGTTGAATATGCTTGAGGGAATTCATGTAAAACAAATAATTATAAGAGAATTTCTAATATAAGGTCCAACTCAATATTTAGTATATTGTTGAGGTGAGTATTATTGAAATACCAAGAAGGCTTTGTATAAGGTGGACTCGATTTATGATGAATTAGAATATTCTTAAATGAGTGGTTGAGAATTTACAATAAATAATAAAAATAGAATACAAAAAATCTCAACCACTCATTTGAGAATATTTCACCCGATTCACCATGAACTTGTTCCATAGTATTATAAAGTTGATGATGGTTACTGAAAATTGTTGTTTTCTAATGAAAAAAACTCATTATTTTCGCTAGCTCTTGGAAAATACTATTAGTATGAGTCAATTTACATATTTATATTTAGTATGATTTCATTAATAAAAAATATTGCATTAATAAAAAATTATTAGTGAAACCAAAATGAAAAATTCTATGATGTTTACCACATTAAAAAATATGTTATGATAACTACACATGGCAAATTATGAATGGTGATACATAAGGTGAGCTCATATACTCTGATGTACAATAATAATAAATCCACTAGGCTATAACTTTGGAGTTTGGACTTTAATCAATATGTTATACACTTACTAGAAATTACTCTTTATGTTGAAAAAAAAAAGTTAGTAGGTCATCTCTATTTATTATGTATTAGTAAAGTTTTTAAAAATAAAAAGAAATACATGATAATTATGATAAAATTAAATTAGGAGAATTTTTATTTTTATTATATAAAACTTTAAATATTTTTTTTCAAGCAATGAATTAGATGTAGCATCATTTGTTAAATGATATGGATTAATAGAATGTTTCTTTATTTCTTTCAGATTAAGTTTTGAATAATTTTTTTTAAGAAAATAGATAGGTGGCAGCCTCATTTTAATAAACGATATAGATTAACAGAATTCTTTTTTAATAAAATTTTAAATAAAATTATTTAAAACAACTATAAATAGTGGTAGGATCCCAAAACATATCCGCATCATCCCTCATGTTCTCTGTTGTATTATTATTATTATTATTATTATTATTATTATTATTAAGTTACAAGAAGCTAAGCTGTTGTATTTATATGTGTCAATTATTTTATTTATTTATTATTTTTTTTTACTTTTTATTATGATTCACATATAAAATTATTATTGTTGTCAATCAATACAAGCCTCAAAATAATATTGCTTTATTAGTACTTTTGTCTCTTTCATTCATCTACTTATTATATATTTAGAACAAAGTATAGTTTTTGTCCCTAATATTTGGTGTAAGTCCTATTCGTGCCGTATTTGTGTCCCTAGCATTTTGAAATCGTATCATTTTGTCCCACAATCAATAATTGTTAAAATCATTAACAAAGTCATACACATATATGTTAGTTTACGACATCAAAATATTATAAATGATATGTCTACTTCATTTGTGTCCATTATTATTACCCAAGATTATCCGAACACAAACAAAGACAAAAAGAAGATAAGCACATAATATTTCTTCTTCCTCATCAAAATCTTACATATTTTTAGTTGTTCGAGTGTGATTGTGGTAAATATCACATCTAGAAAGTTATTAGTTAATTAATTTTGCATTTGGAAGAGTAGATTATTGGAATTTACACTAATAGAGTTGATGGTGGGACGAAATTGATACAACTTCAAAATGTTAGGAACACAAATAAGACGTTTTAAACGTTAGGGACATTTTGGAACTTACCCCAAACGTTAGAGACAAAAACAATACTTCACTCTATATGTTTATTTTGAACTTAACCAGTTAACGTACTCTTTTATGAAAATATAGTGGTTAATTATCCACATGAACTATATTATTATTGTTTTAGTACTCCTAACAGCACTTTACGTCTATTTATAAGAATGTGCACGGAAAACATGTTATTTATTTCAAAACGCATTAAATATGCCATAAATTAAACACGCTAAAACCCCATTTTCACATATACTATAGTGCTTCAGCGTTACTTTTTTCTACATGAACAATAAATATGTGGCATCTTCAATACCACATACATATCGTAAACATCATATGTAGATATCAGCATCATAGAATGACCCAAAATAAATATCTTGTAATTATTAACTTGTACTTATTAACAACACTCACAATGCACATTATATATTATCGAATGGCAAATCAGCTCTTCTGATCTCGTAATTACTTGATTCAAACATATCTTACAATATAAAAGACAATGCAACCTAATAAGATGAGAATGCAAGTTTTGTTTAAGTTGTAACCAAACAAAAATTATCTTCTCTTCTAAATTTTGAAACTTGTGAAATATTTTCTTAGCACCATAACCAAAATAAGAAATTTTACAATAATAGAAAATAATTTTTTTAGGTAGAGTATATAAAAAGATTTTCAGAGTCAACCAAAAATCGTCCAAGCCAAAATAGAGTCAAAGGAAAAAGATTAAAAATAAAAGAAAACAATCTAGGACTAAAATTAAATGTAGTAACAATTAATGGCAGGAAAAATCCATTGAACAGCAAATATTTGCAATGTCACAAAAAGCTGGAAAAAAAAGAGAGAGAAAGATAAACAGAAAGAAAAAACAAATAATTAACAGCTAATAGCTTGTTCTAATAATCTTTGTTTGCAATGTTTAACCATATAAAGTTGCACAAGAATCTCAACAGCTTCAAACATGGGTGACATCTTTTTTTGTTAGATCGTTAATTACACATTAAACCCAAAACAAAAAAATTCTATAGAACTACTCTGTAGTTTATTCATCTATCTGTCCCTTTGGCATTGCCATCAAACATAGAAAAAAGAAATGGGTGATCGCTATCGTATTGGAAAAGCTTTTCTCAACATTCCGTTACTTCTTTTGTTAATTATTGTTCCTTCAACACAGGGATCATTATGGGATGAATTGCTTCATCCAATACTGAACGTGACAATAACTAACAAAATACCAACGAATAGCAGTGTGGATGTTAAATGCATATCAAGCGAGGATGACATTCAAGAGGGACAATTGAATTCTTCGAGCGTGGAGCCATTCAGCTTCAGCGTGAGGCTTAAGCTTCTAACAACAATAAGATATAATTGCTTGGTGAGACATGAAGGCAAAGAAATTGGTCAATTCTTGGGGTTTCGAAGTGGTTCATATTGCGAGAAAGGGTGTATGTGGGAGATTTATGAACATTATGCATTGCGAACTACAAGGCTCAATGGTTATGTCAATCATACCTATAAACCTATAGGAAGCCCGGATGACCATGGTTATGACTATACCTAATTTTTAACAACATGCTTTGTGTCATTAGATATACGAAGGAAGGATAGAGAAATTACATGAATTTACCGATTAGGTTGCCCAATGGAGAAAAATGATCAGTATACCAATTCCCGGTTTGGGAACTTTGTGAGCTCTTATAGATTGGAAAAAAAAATTCACAATTCATCTACGTATATTTTCTCCAAATAGATATTTTATATGGCGTACTACGTACCTGTTCCATATCATTCTGGCAAAAAGTGTTGTAACTTCTAAGGTAGATCATGTATTATTTATGCTAGATATTACTATTTGTACAGTTTTTGTTTATTTATTTTTTAATAGTTTTTGAACAAGGAATGGTGTTGGCTCTCCAATTAATTTTACAAGATTTTTGAAAAAAAATTAAGAATGGAACAAACATTAATGAGATTTAAGTGATTATTTATTTGTATAGAAATGCATGGATGGTAAGCTTTATTTTCTCTTTGTGTTGAGGTTCTGAACAATGTTGACAAATTGTGGATTACTATGTAATCATCGGAGATCATGTTACAATAGCACATATGAGAGGGTAGGTTTTGTTTTGACGAAAAAAAAATCAATTTAATTTACATATTGTCACTGTTAATTAAGGCTGGGTTTGGTATGGTAAAGCTTTTCGGTCAAATACTCCTGTTCTCAAAAAGCAGGAGCCATCTTTTTGCGTTTGGTAACTCAAAAAGCCAAGGAGCTTTTACTCCCGGCTTTTGAGGGTCGGGGTGCTTTTGAAAGCCAGCAAGAATAGCTTTTGAAATGACTAATTAATCATATCTTTTATTAGATAATCAATTTTACCCTCAATTAAAATTTTACATTAATGCAATACATACTAACAAAAGGTCGTTCTAGTAATTTAATACTTTAAAAACAACTCTTACCAATAGCTATATGTATGACTTCTGCTTATTGTAAGCAATTTTAAGTGATTTTACCAAACGACTATGTTGTGGCTCTTGGAAAGCCATTTTTTGAGAGCTAAAAGAGCTCGGCAGCTGTTTGAGAGTCACAGTATTAGCAAAAGGTTGGGCTTGGGGGTTTCAATTTTGTTCAAAAAATCTTTCAATTATAAAAAATGAATTGAGGGATTAATTCGTCTTGAAAACATTGATTAAAAAAAAGTTCATCTAACAGAAAGATAATGTTTGAAATTTGTACAGAAGTGCATTCAATCAACAATCGTCATATTCAATTGGAAGCATGGCAAGCCTTTTTATCAGAAAATGATGTTTCGCTAAATAAGAACATGGAGATATATTATTATTACTACAACAACAATAACAAGCTTTGTCCCACCAGGTGGGGTCGACGACATGAATCAAACAATGTCATTGAACTTTATAATATATCATATTTACGAAGAGACCTTTTACATATAGATCTCGTTTGATCATTTTATGGATGATCTTCTAGGCCTTCTTTTTTCTTTCATCCGTTGTCCAGGAGCAAAGCTAGGATGAAATTTTGGAACAAACCAAAAATTATTTTGCAATGAAAAGAGGACTAAAATAAAATTTTAGGGGGCTAAAATAAAAATTATGTATCATATATAAGAAAAAATAAGGAGGCTCGCCCTTTTCTTGTGCACTGGCGGATTTAAGGAGGCTTGAGTAGGGGGAGGTGAGTTCCCCCGGAAATTTTAGTCACTCTATATATTATATAAGATGTACAATGAAGCAATAATTAGAACAAATGGCATAATGGTTGACTATTGCATATATTTATAAGAGAGGCTCGGTTTGAATTTTATAGGACCCTCTCTTTTTTTCTTTATTTTATAAAACTTACATCTATTACTTTATAGTTATGCTACGTGTACACCAATTTCAACCACCAAATTCAGCATTGCATTTTATATGATATAAAAATACAAAATACAAAATCTACATAATACAATCCTAATCTCACATATATGACACGCACATACACGCGCTAACAACCCAAAAACTTCTTACCAGAATGGCCCCCAAAATTTGCCATTTTGATCAGAATGACCCCCCAAATTTGGTTGTTAACAATTTGGCACCTGACTTTTGACGGCGTGTATCTCGTTTGCCCTTCCGTTCAATTCCGTGAAATGGTAGCTTACGTGGCGGTTAAAATTGACACGCTGGAACGATGCTAAACGACGTCGTCACACATTCGCGCCAGTACAGTGCAAAACGACGTCATTTTAGGGGCTGAGGAAGTTAAGAATTTTTTTTTTTATTTTCCAAACACTTTGAAAACTCAAAAACAAAACACACACACACACAAAGACTCTTTGTCTTCCATTGTTCTTAACTTCTTCTTCTTCTCCCTTCCGTTGAGAGTGCTGCAGAGAGCGATTAACCAAGACATCCGTAGCTGACATTCAGCCACATTCGAAGAGTGGGTGTTCTCCTGGAGCGATCACAGTGATCAGCAAGCCGAGATTGCGTTGCTGAGGTGAGTAACTGAAACTCTTCCCCTCACATATAATGCTCTGTTCTTGAACAGTTGCTTTAAAAAATTCATCTTTCTCACCTTTTTGGATATTAGTGTGGTTAGGGTTCTTCAAAAATCTGTTTTTGATTGAGAAATGAGCGAGCATTACCTGCGATTAGGGCTCTGCTTTTAGGGTTTATCTGTTTTCTTTTCTTTTTTAGGTAGGGTTATCTGCTACTGACAATGTGAATGGATTGCATGTTTGTAATGTGGGGTTTAGGGTTAGAGTGATGAGGTTTAATGACTGTGATTCTGTTTTGTTTGTCTTGTTTTAGATGGATGGGGTGATCTCCTTGGTGTATCACCACGGAGGGAAGCTGGTCACAAAAGATGATGGTGAAGTGGCGTACGAAATGGGAAGCATTACAGAACAAGCGGACCAAGACGTGGATACCCTAGATGTATTTGCTATTAGAAATTTCCACAGAGACATTGAGTATGATCAAATCGAAGAGTGTTATTGGCTAGTCCCAGGCAGGCCTCTAAGTGTAGGACTCATGGTTCTTGATG
>JASCZI010060604.1:0-12398 GCA_036250425.1 Stylosanthes scabra | reverse complement strand
TTATATATATATATATATATATATATATATATATATATATATATATATATATTATAATTTTATACTTATTATATTGTTCACTTTTATACTCAAAATATAGGTGAAGTGTAAAAATACAGTTATAGCTAAATTTTATGTCTAAAAAAATTGTGAAGAAATACTTAACACCCTTAATAACATGTGCCATTAGAATATAATTAGTTAAGCAAGTATTTCTTCATAATTGGCCATGATTTATTTCTTAAAATACCACACTCCAAGTTCTATTTTTAATTGGTGGAATAAGATAGAATTTTATTGTATTATATTGTATTAGATGAGTGAATATTTAGTTTTTAATCTAACTTAAAATTGAGATCTCTATATTAAAAAAAAAAAAATATAGAAACAATAATATTGATGACCTTAATAGTTAATATTTTTTTTTTCTTTTTTTTCAATTTCACAATCTCTCTAATTGAATTTATTAGTACTCTAATAACTTTTTAATATTAATTTTATAGCATTATTCATATAAAAAAATTCCAAATATTATAGACTCATTTATTGTAATTTGTAAGCATACTTACATCACTCTCTTGACCACGTAATCAAGTTACTTATTCATTAAGTAAACTTTAATATCTCCCCACATATAAAAAAAAAAAAAAAAAAAAAGAGAAATATATAGTTTTTCACTTCTGTCACAATATTAAAATATTACTCCTTCCTTAGTTTTTTCAATTTTTTTTTAGCAACTTATTAGACATTTGTAATTTTAACGAGTAGTTAGTTAAAGTTTCATTATACACACCATGGTTTTATTATAAAACCAAAACATGTTTTTACTCTACTTAAGTCTATCTCAATTTCTTAACAGCTGTAATAATTAAATTAAATACATTAAATTAAAAATACATTAAATTAAATTAAATATTCTAAAAATGTAAGTTAATAATTGAAATAATAGAGATCTCAATAGATAATTAAGACATAATTTATTGAGAAAATATTTTTTAGATTCAGCAAACTAATATACTTCTAATGGAGAAAAACAATCTAAAGATGAAGATGCTTTTAATGGTGATTTTTGTGTGTGCAGATCTTGAAATTCTACTAATATAAGTAACCATGTTGCACACATAGAAGTTCAAAATGTTCCTCATAATTAAAATCCTCCCGAAGATGAAGAGCAAGGTAGTCAAATTATACGATTCCGAATCGTTAATCGTGCGAGTCGATACGAGTATGAGAGTTTTTAATTCAAATCATTGGCTTGAATCGTGCATGTCTTAGAATCGTTCGATTCGATGTCCGAATCATACGTGTCAAGTTGGAATCGCAAATCGTTCCTTAGAAATTGATTCAAGCGGCGCTGCAAGGTGAATGGTGAAGCGGGTCAAGATGATGGCCCGATACGGTGAATAAGATGACGAAATGCATATTCTCTCTCTTCTATTTATGTTAATATTTATTTCTAAAGCATCTAACATCAGTTTTCTGACTTTTGTTATATGAGTTTGTTTGTTTTTTTTCCAATTCAAGCCCTTAAAGGATATATTCTACACATGGAGTGTTTTGGGCTTGAAATAAAACCATTCTCAAGAGGGTGAATGCCTTTTTATTATTTTGGTGATACTCATATTTGGGATTTTGTATTTTTTAAGAATTTTTATTGGTAAATTATTTATTTTAGAATTTATGTGACTTAGGTAATAATATATTATAATTTAATATAATAAATTTGAATCTTACAATTCAAAACGATTTATGATTTACGATTCAAAATTTGGTTTCACGATTTAATTTATGAATTGCGATTCGATAACATTGATGAAAAGATTTTTTATGGTAATTTATATGTTTAGAATTTAAAGAAGACTTAATAAATATGCCATCAAACAAATAATTGTTAAATTTTGACTTGAAAAAGAAGGTCAGATATGATTTTGATTTGAGCAAACTTCCTAAAGTGGAAGAAGAATATCTTGTAAAGGTAGAAAAGATAAAATTTTATAAATAAATAAAAAATGAAACTACAATTTCAAAAGTTAAAAAAATTGTAGAAAAATAAAATTGCAAATATTGAAAAGAAAATGAACTTCCACATGAAATTATGATAATAAAGAATTGACTTCAATGAGGAAACATGAATCTGGTCCATCATGGACCAGGAAATATGATTTTGTTTGGTGGTGCGGATTTAATCGTACGAAATGGTTAATTAGGTAATCTTCCAACAAATTGTTAAAATTGGAAAGTGGCCATTGCTGACTGTGGTAATACTGAAATATTAGGTGCGTGTCCCGATGCGGAAAGAAGGGATTAATGAAGTGGGCCGGTCAGACCTGGACCAATGATGGCTAGTGGTGTAACAAACGAATGGGTTGGTTTCACAATATTGGGCCTTAAGACGTAGGTGTGTGAGAGCCTGAGAGGCATTGAAAGACCAATAAATTTTAAATGGGCACTATGGTAAAAAGAATGAACCTTCGGTTGCAAGGAACACACAAAAGGAATAGTGTGCTAGTGGACTGTGTTGAATGAATATATTTGCCTCCACGTTACCTTGTCTTTTGTCGGTTTGCCCTGCACAATTAATTATATAATAATGCTCTTTTTAAGGTATATTTAAAAAGAAATTCTATTCTATTAAGTTTAACATGTAGTAGAACAATTGTTCTTTAAGACAAAGTTTTGGTTATCAATATTTTTCGTAACGAATAGTAATTAATAAAATAAAAATATCATTACTTTTTATATTTTTTTTATGAATTATACTTCTTTTATTTTATTTGACTTTTAATTTTTATTGATTATTATTGATCAAAAGTTTATTGATTTCCTAATATGATTGATTATTTAGTGACACAGATTTTAATTTAACAATATCACCTAGCACAAGTGGTAAGTGACTTATGTTGTTTAAATGTCTAGTCCTGAATTCGAATTTTGAGAGCATAATGTATGCAGAAGAGGATGTGATCATATCAAACCTCCGAAAGAAACACTCAATAAGGCATTAGGAATTAATATGGATCTACCAGGCTTAGAATAGCTTCTAAAAAAAACATAAATTTTAATTTTAATATATTTTAGTAGTATTTTTACACAGTCATTTTGAATGCATGCATAATTGAATGTTTTATTTTTTGGATAAGTTACAAAAATTAAATTAAAAAATTATTTTTTTTTTGCAAATAAAGAGAGAAAAAACTTTTTTAAGTTGTATTTATGTTAGATTGATACTGTTTTTATATGGGGTTATAGTTTTTTTTTCTGATATATATAGATTTTTTATTATCCGTGTAAATAATGTAAATCGACTTAGTTAATAACCACTACAAGAAAATAAGCCTATTGCTACGTTTAGAAAGCGTGCCAAAAAGCTGAAAAAAGGGTGGCAACAGATATTTGCCACGCTTTTGGAGCAGTGCCACGCTTTTTCAGGAGGGTCACGAGTGCGGCCGTGGCCATTACTCAAAGGCCGCGCTTTTTGGAATCTACTGCCACGCTTGGGTTCTTGCCAATACTTTTTGTGGAAAAACGTGGCTAATGATGAAAACTAAAGCCACGTTTTTAAAACGTAGCAGAAGCCTTAAACCAATTGCCCCACTTCTGAAAACGTGCCATTTTGAATCTAATGTCACGCTTAGAAAACGTGACCTTTTCATTAGCAAATAAAAAAATATTTTTACCGCCACTCTTAAAAAACGTGGCTTCTTCATTATTAAATAAAAAAAATATTCACATATACACCAACGTGCTCAAAAGACAGACAAAGCTCAAACAATAATTACATAAAAAAAAATCTATAGCATTTTTTATTTTTTTATAATTTAAAACTAAATTAATAGAACAATCTAAACTACCACATGAGAAGAAAAAATTAGAATAAGAAATTCCAAAAATTCCCATCATTTGCCTTCTTTGTAAGCATGTTGATTTGTTTCTCAATTTCTCAATTTCAGCAAAATTCAATTTACCAGCATTGTATAACACTGGAACAACAAGACCCTGAAACAAAACTCCATGAGAATGAATCAGAAATCATATACATCAAGGAAGAAAACGACCAAAATAGTTTCAAGATTTGGTACAATTACTAATCAAAGCTTCTTCAAATCAATAGAGCATAAAGAAACCTACACAAGTGCAAATAGAATTTTTGATTTCTAAACAAATACATGTTAGTTGATATCTATAAAAAATTATTCACCAAATCAATTACATGTATAAGCTCTATTTGAGAATAAAAAAATATATATTGATAACTATTCAAACTATATATATATGGTAACTCATTTTTGTATATAAATGATGCTTTTCAGATTTACTTCTCATAATTAAAATATTAATGTCAATAAATTTAAAACATTAAGAAAAAAAAACAAAAAACACATACACATGTACACATAACCAGACATCTCCATGGCGGTGGCTTGTTTTAAGTTTGAGACCCGATGTTGAGATTCAGATATAATTGCTGGATGCTTACATGGAGATCGGAGATAATAAATGTGGGTAATTTTCTAAGAATACTTTTCTTTAATACGTATAATAGCAAAGAGATTAAAATAGATGAAAAATTAATCAATTGGCTAATTAGTTATTAACTCATTTGTCAATTTAAATAAATATCAGGAATTTAAAATTCAATATTATATATATATATATATATTAATTTAGTAATGCTAATAAATGACAATTTATTGAAAAAACTCAAATATATAATGAATTAGTATTTAATTTATTGAGTTAAAAAATAGAAAAATATATGTAAAAAATAAAACATCTATAACCACTGTTTATAGAATATCCATAATAAAAATTATAAAATATTTGAAAGTTAAAGTAACCAATAATAAGCGAACTTTATATTTTTTAGAAACAACATATTCGAAATCTAAAGAAATAAAATATTCAATTTAAATTGGTGGCTGGTGTTTGCTGAATTTTTATTGGTTACCTAGCATTGTTGTAAAAAATATATTAAGAAAAACAAAAATATAATATATAAGAGATAATGTGACAAAGATAAAAAAGATTTTTTTATGACGAAAGATAAAAAGTCTTTGTGAGGAAATCAAAACGAAGTTATAAAATTCAAAATGCAAACATTCTGAATATGTATTTTTTTTTTACACAATACGTACTCTTTAAAATAGGTAGGATTTTATTTATCAATAAAATATTTTCTTTTGATTTTATCAAATCTAATTTGGTTTAAAAAAAAACTCTACATCAAATTATGAATACTAAAAACAACAATACTAAGTAACAAATAAAAATTCAGCCAACATCAGCAAATAATTTAAATTGAATGTTCTATTTCTTTAGGTTTACATGTTCTGTTTCTATTTTTTTATTGCTTTATGTTTCGGATGTTCTCTATTTCACAGTGTTCTGAAAACCGGACCGAACCGATCAGTTTGATCGAAAAATCGGGAACCGGTTCCTTATTTGGTCCGGTTCATGTTTGAAAACCGATTGGCAGCAAATCGATCAGAAAAACTAGCCAAATCGATTTTAAACCGATAAAACTGGACTGGTTTTTTAATGGTATTTATTATAAATAATAATATTATATTTTAAATAATTTTATATTAATTTTAAATTATTTTATTATATACTAAAATTAATCGGTCTGATCACGGTTCGATCTCGGTCGAACCCTTAAATTCTTAAACCAATCACTCTATCGATTTAATGACCGGTTCGGTTCTCTTAACCTTGCTATTTCTAAAAAATTTATAGATGTTCCACTAGTAGTTTTCATCGTGGATATTCTATAAAAAGTAGTTACGGATGTTCTATTTTTGTTGGCTGATTTATTGATTATAAAAATATTAGTTACCTATAATTTTCCTACTAAAAACAATGAGCAATTTAGTTAACCCATATATATGTGTATTTATAAGTATTCCATATATTATTTCCCCACTAGAGTAATAAACTATACCAAAATAATCGAATTATTTTCGATAATTAAACTTTTATCAAGTTAAAAAAATTTAACATTATTATTATATTTTTTGTGATTTCTTTTTAAAAATTTTAGACCATTGCCAAAAAACATCGGGCTACAAATACATTTATTGACACATTTTTTTTTATCTTTACCAACAGGTTTTTTAAGTTATTGACATATTTTAACTGATTAACTCATTATTACACATAGAAAATTTTATGAAAATTCAGATCCAAAATATGATAATGTTTCTAAGTTAGCCACAGGTTTTACATAAGTAATTTTCTAAGTGACTTTTAATAATGAATTTTGTCTTCATAATATGGACCTTAAAAAGTAAGGAACTTTTTTATTTATCAACGGAAAATCCATCTATAACTTTGGGAAAATTTTTCTGATGGATTTTCCATCCAATTAAAAAGAAAAAAAGAAACTAAAAATCAACATGCTCTAATTATTGTAATTTTTCATCCAATTTTAATTGAAAAATTATAAAGAAATTTACAGTAGAATATATTTAATAAATTAATATATAATAATAAGCAAAAAAAAAAAAAAAAAGTAAAGGAGCCTCATTCCATCTCTTCTCGTACAACACCTGCTTGGCCTTTTTAGCTACGTATTCCAACTCCGAGTAACATGCTGGAGAATCTCTTCATTGAGGTTATGAATCTGTTCTCGCAAATCAAGTCTGAGGGTCTCATTAAGATGATGCTTTTCAAGTTTCAAAATAGGGGGAAGTGATCCTAGACTTGATGGAGCAAGTAAAAAATGATCATATGTAAACCCGCCGGTTCTAATAATGATCATACCTTTTTTTTTTTTTACTTTGAAATTCAATACAAGACACACACAAGTAAACATTAATGCCAAAGAACTAATAATGTGGAAATCTTATATCAATAATTTAGTTTGATTATAATTGTTAAGACCTAGCTCTCATATTGGTGGATCAAGTCAGATTCTCTTCAAATTTTCCAGCATAACTAAAAGGTTCAGGGTACGCTCAAGGCACCTCTCGGAACTCGCTGACTTGATCGTTGGAGTTCTCACCGGTACACGTACTCCACATTATAGAGGCATTACAATACACAGGGGCCAGGGGGTAAGAATATTCACTGCAGTCTTATATTTCAATCCTACAAATTAAATTGATGTTCTATGATATTATGAGAAAAATAACCCGAATCTCTCCTCCAAAATAACTTGTTTTCGCTTTCTGGACATATCTGTGAGTAAAATGGAAAGAGTGGCATGTGTATTTACAGGTTATCTTCAATTCTTTAATTTTATGAATTTTGTTATCTAGTTTCAATTTATTTAACTTTCACGAAATCTACAAAACAATTTATTATTACTGAAATAATTTTGATGTCACAATTTTTACACTCACTTGTAATACTAATATATAATATCTATTCTTAGTTATTGTTATTGTTTTCTAGTTCTGCCCAGAGAGGGAAGGGGGCATCATCAGATCCATGTGACTATGTTTTCTTGGAGGATGAAGGCAAGTTCTCATGGACTCATGGTCCCTCACGAGTATGGTTATTTTGTTTATTTTCTTTATCTGTGGGGTCCACATGGCGTTGTGCTTTGTTCTTGCTATTGCTACCAAGAATTATTCAGAGAATCCTATGCAAATCATAGGCGGGCATGTAGAGGATAACTTCCACTGCGACGCAAATTAGACGCCGTTTTAGGGTTGCGTAGAGCGTAGTGAATACAAAATGGAAGCGTGATTCTCGGCAGGATCCAATCCATGTCTAAACTCGAAACTCCAGGTAGATCTTGGAGACTTCTGTGTCTGAGCACCGAAGCAGTGATCACATTCACATGTGCGTTTCAATTTTCAATTAGAGCATGCAAATAAGGGTTTTTTTATACCAGTAAAATTTTACTAATTTAATTTTGCAGCAATGCTACAACTAACGTTAGGATAATTTATCGATTGATCTTTTTGTGACCTATAATTTATTGGTTTTTTTTTTTGTGACAATAATTTATTGGTTTTAACTACTACTTAATAATTAGTTAAAGAAAAAGTTGAGTGGTTCAGTGATCAGCCAAAATTATAAGGAAAGAAAATGAAAAATTTAAAATAAGTGTATAATTTTGGATGATCACTTTCTATTTTTATGGATGATTATTTTTATCAATTTTAAATAATTATTTATCAATTGATCACTAAAGTATTATTTCTAGCATAGTTATTTTTTAAAATATATAGTTAAAAATATGATATTGAACACTTACTACAGGTATTTGCTCGTTTGGTTAAAATATTAATATATATAATTAAAATTTGGTAATTGTTAAGGTTAGATCCCTTAACGATTGTCCAAAGGACTTTGAATGTGGTGCCAAGTCTCGATATTCGAGATAAGAAGATGTGCCTTCGGTGACAAGCTCTACGGCGTAGCCGAGAACTATGGCCGAGAAGGGGTTGATGTGGAGATGAATAGCCCTAGAAGCCCAAAAATAGGATTATGGGATTCTAGGTCAAATAGAATGAGTATGGTAAGAGAGTGTGTACCTTGAGGGGGTGATGCCCCCTGCTTATATAGTTGCGGGTAGTTGAGATCTTTGTGGGATCTGTTGAAATTGTATCGTATCTTTCCTATTTTGGATGATTCTTCTTTGCTTGTGGGCCACTTATTGACGGCCTTATTCCTTAAGAATTGGGCCTCGAGGTTGGTCCGTAACATTGCTCCCACTCGGGAGCTTGAGGCTTTTGGGTCGAGCTTGCGAGTTATGAACTTTCTTGTTATCTTCCAGGTAGTCTTATAATTTCCGGTTACTTGGTGTATTGCGATTAGGTTCTGGCTTCTTACTTCCGGGTAGTACGTGTCTTTTTGAGACTCAAGTGTTGAGGGGAGACGTTTCTTATTTCTTTGCTGATGTGTCAGAGGGTAATGATGACTTTTCATTAGCTTTTTGTGGGGGGTGTTGTTTTCAAAATTTCTGTAATCGTCCCATCAATTACTTGCCTCCTGAGTTCCCCAAGGCGTGTTTAAGAAGCATTTGGGGGGCTCAAGAGTTTTCTTTTCCTCTCATCTTCTCATTTCGCATTCCCTCTCTCTGCGTCTTCTTGTTTCTTTTTTGCAAAAGCTTGTCCAAACTTCGGCGTTCTTTCATCTTCAAGGTTTTCCTGACTGCAGGTACCTTCTTTCTTCTTTAATTGTTTTTTTTTGTTGTGTTACATTTTCGTTTCTGAAGTTGAGTGCGTTCTTTGGGTGAGTGTTTTTCGCCCTTTTTTCCTTTTTGTGTTTGTTCTTGTTCTCCTTCTTCGCTTTTCTTGCCTCTTCGTCTCTGTTGTTTTTTCGGCTTTCTTCTTCTTCTTTTCTCTTCTTTTTTTTTTTTTTATTGTGGGTTCTGCCTTCCTTTGCAGTCTTAAGTTATTTTGAGAAATGACGAAGAAGAAATTTTGCCAAAATGTTCGTGTCCCTCGAGTGCTTTCTGTGGCCAAGAGGGAGTTGTATGGTTGGGTAGACAAAGAGATTTTTACTCAGCCCTCAGTGGTGGAAGCTGATGCGCTTCCCGAGCTCCGCCGTGAGATGAGGCTAACGGCTGACCGGGCGGCCAAGGGGGATTATGTGTTGGAGGCGGCTGGTCCTTCCGACCGGTTACCTTTCCGGGCTCAGGAAGATAGGGTCCATCTCCTGTGGGTTTATAGTGAGTTGTTTACTCGTTTGGGTGTCCGGTTGCCCTTTACTGATTTCCAGAGGGAGGTTTTGTCTCGGTGTGAGTGGCGGCTAGCCAGCTTCACCTCAATGGGTGGGGTTTCCTTCGCACTTTCGAGCGGGTGTGCCTGCATTTCGGGTTCCGCCCGTCATGTCGCGTGTTTCTCTATACTTATCAGCTTCACGCTCCTCCTCCTGGAAGGGGATTCATGTCTTTCCGCGCTTACCAGGGTCGAAAGCTCTTTGACTCTTTTGAAGAGTCTATTCAAGAGTTTAAGTGGCATTACTTTAAAGTTCTGCCTCTTCCTGGTAAGGGCCCTTCTGGCTGGACGATGAAGGTGCACTCTTTCCGTGGGTGTACTAGAATGCTGAGGTGGGGGATTTTCGCGTTACTGCGTTAGATCCCTTGGAAACCTTGGCTTTTGAGTTCCTTCACTCTCTTTCGGCTGGTTTGGGAAAGAAATCCAACTTCAAGTGTCGTTGGATTTTGGACCACAGTGATGCTGATGTTGGCGCGTTTCTTGGTATTCTTCCATGTTCTTTTGCTATTATGTTTCCATTTTGCTTTGTTGGTTTCTGTGTTGGGGTTTTAACATTGTAGCTCTTTCAGATAGCTTGCTAAAAGACATGGAGAAACAGAGTCGTTTTGACCGCCTCATGTAGAGGATGAAGGAGGCGGAAGGGGCAGGTCCTCAGTCTATTCTTCCGTCTTCTAAGGCCCAGACAACCTCTTCCGGCGTCTCAGCCTCCGACCCCATTCCGGCTCCTTCGGTTCCTCCAATTTCTTCCTCCAGTGCCTCTAAGGCCACGGGGAAGTCGACGAGTGCTGCCCCTGCCAAGCCTTTCTCCGTGGAGAGGGAGGAAGGTGTAAAGGAGGACTCGGCTGCTGATCTTAGGCAAAAGAGGCGAAAGTGGAAGGTTTCAGAGGCTTCCGTCGAGGAGGCGACGTTGGGGGGTGACTCTGCCTGGAAGCATAAGGTGAACTCCATTGCTCGTGCTTTTTCGCCGGACTACAATTTTCAGGCTGCTCTGGACGCTGGCCTTACGAATGCTCCGATTCGTGAGATTCTTGAGCCTTTGGTTCCGGAGCAGCTGCTTGGGACCGCTCAGTTCCTTGCTTGCCAACTCACCGCTTGCCTTCAGGTATGTGCTTATGGCGATTACTGCTTCGTTGTTTTGTTGTTTTTTGCTATGTTTGTCATTCATTGAGTTTTGGTGGTTTTAATCTTGTCTTTTCTTAGGTTGGCGTGGAAAAGACATTCGCTGCGAAGGTGCAGCTGAAGAAGGAGCTGGCAGCTGCTAGGGAGCAGGTTGATGTGTTCACTGCGGAGAGGGATTCCGCCCTGGCCGCTCCCCTTTTGCATGCTAAGATCAAGTCTTTGACTGAGGAGTTGGAGCGTTCCGAAGAGGAGCGCTTTTCTGCCACTAAGCGTATGGAAGAGGTGGAAAGGAAGGCTAAGGCACAGGCTGCCGAGCTCGAGTCCTGCCGTTCTGCTTTGGCGTAGGAGGAGAAAAAGGTTGAGTCCCTTTCTCAGTCTTTGAAAGGGAAGTAGACGGCGCTGGACGAGGCCGAGGCAGCCGCGGTTCACTGGCGTGATGAATGGAGGTCGTTGGGGGAGGAGACTGGAGAAATGGTCCAAGAGACTTTCGAGATCTTAATGGACCAAGTTCGCCATTTGAATCCCGCCATCGATTATTCGATGATCAGGTTGGATACTTGCTGGGATCCCAAAGCTAAGAGGATTTATAATCCTAAGGCGGAGGTTCAGGACCAGCCAGAGCCTGTGGTGAAGCAGCCGGAACCCAAGGCTGAAGAGCAGCGAGCGGATGAGGTTGTAGCCGGGGAGGGTGGGGTATGCCCTACTTAAATTTGTAATGTTTGTGGTACTCTTTTTTTGTTTCTTTTTTGGAGTATTTTGGATGTTTTTTTGGGCTTCCCTATTTTGGGAATTTTGTATGTGTATTTCTGCGTTTCTATCTTTTGCTTGCTTGATTTTTCAATCTTTTGCGAAGCTTTTTATGTTTGTGTGCATCTCATCTCCCGGGTGATCAGTCCGGGGTGGAGCGGCGGAGTTTGATTCTTCCGCTTTAGTTGTGGCCCTTTGGGTTTTTTGAGTGCCACTTTTTGATAAGGCTCCCGGGCTCTTTGGCATTTTATTTCTTTTGCAGAAAATGCCTTTACTTTTTGTTGTGTGCTTTTTGTGCTTAAGTGGCGACGTAAAGCTAAGAAAAAGACTCGAGTAAATTCAAAAGCTCTCTAGGGAATGAGTAAGAAAAAAAATTCTTTTTCATTAATCTTGATGACCAGTGTGGCCGGAACACTTACATGTCTCGTTAAAACCTTTCCATCCAAAAAACTCTTGCTTTGGGAAAAAATAATAGATGAGAGGAAAAAGAATACATGCTGCTACGTTCGTTTACATGTGGTACTTTTTTAGGTTAGATGTGTGCCAGGTTCTCGGAACCTGGCCTCCTTCTATGGTACTGAGCTTGTAGGCGCCCTTTCCGAGTGCTTCGGTCACTCGGTAGGGGCCTTCCCAGTTTGCTCCTAGCTTTCCTTGGGCTGTGTTCTTTCCCCTATGTCAGCTCGTCGTAGCACCAGGTCTCCTTCTTCCAGGTCCCTTTTTTTTTCTTTATCTTTTTGTTATATTTGGTAGCTATTGTTAGTCACGTAGCATGGATACTCAAGAGGGGGTGAATTGAGTATCTCAACAACAATGAATAATTTTTGCGAAAACGTAAATATCTAAGAATAATGAACAACA
>JASCZI010060603.1:46673-72143 GCA_036250425.1 Stylosanthes scabra | reverse complement strand
CCCCCCCCCCCCCCCCAAACTCTTTTTCTAAAAAATCTTTTCATCCATGTTTGACGTGTGCCAACAGGGATACAGCTGGACAGGAAAGATTTAGAAGTCTTATTCCAAGCTACATAAGGGATTCATCTGTTGCCGTCATTGTTTATGATGTTGCAAGTATGCCATTTAAATACGTTTTCCTTTCACTTATTTCTGTGTTTTTGTTTCCGATCCAAATATAGAAAGTTTCTGAATGGAATATGTATGTGGCATATAGCTTTTCTAATATCTTAATCTCACATCAGTAATTCCTATATGTATGTATTAATGCGCGCGCGTGCGCATGTGTGTGTGAGATTGATTAAGCTGAAACATTGTCGCAGCCTATTGTTGATTGTCACCTTCTTGGATCTCTTTGAATGATTTCAATTATCACCCCACACTCCCACAGAATTGTTTTCGCTTTCTTATGAGCAAACTTTGATGATTGTTGCATTCTTATGATATAGGCCGTCAGACTTTCCTAAATACAACAAAGTGGATTGAAGAGGTGCGCAGTGAGAGGGGAAGTGATGTTATTATTGTTCTTGTTGGGAACAAAACTGATCTTGTGGATAAGAGGTAAATCTAATCAATGGTAGAACAATTCCACAGTAGCTCATACATGCTCATGACATGGCTGTTTTGTTTTCAATCATCCAGTGACCTCTTAAATTTTGACTAATTACTAAACATATTTTTGGGGTATCTATGCCTCTTTGTGTGTGTGCACATGCATGTCTTTTTTCAAAATTATATTTATTACCAGCTAGGTGCACACATGAAAGAACCGTCGGGGATGGAGAAAATGGAATGAGGGACTCCAAAAGCTGATATTCATAAACTATCATTAATGGATTTCTGAGTTGTGCAAATTGGATGGAAAACTAAAATAAATTTTGTTCCCTGACCTTTAAAAAATTGCCAATACATCACAAAGTCTTGGGAATATGGAATTAGCAAAGCACTAGAGCTCTGTCGCCAATATCATGTGATTATTAAATGAGATATTGGCCCCCTGAGATCTTCCATGTGCAATCCGCACCATTGTTTATGTCTTCTACGAATGTTTGTTTAGATTTCCATTCAGTTGCTTGTTTTTGGTGTTATTTTCCTTACAAACAATATTTTTCATGTGAGTCTACAGGCAAGTCTCGACAGAGGAAGGGGAAGCTAAGTCTCGCGAGCTAAATGTGATGTTTATTGAAGCTAGTGCCAAAGCTGGCTTTAATATTAAGGTAAGCCTCCAACTAGTTTTGCAATAACCTAGACAAATCTATGCTTTTGTTTCCTGGGTTAACTTATTATCCTTTCAGACCAAACTTGCAAGAGTAGGCAAATATAAGAAAATTTTAAAAGATAGCTTCATCTTTCAACACTTTTGTTAACTACTGGTTCTGACTTTAGTGTATTTCTTTGTGAAACCCGAATTTAGGCCCTCTTTCGGAAAATTGCTGCTGCATTGCCTGGAATGGAAACACTATCTTCTTCGAAACATGAAGATATGGTTGATGTGAACCTTAAATCCGGTGGTGGAGCTGATTCACAAAACCAGGAGGGTGGATGTGCTTGCTGAATGTGCATGGCCTTGAAGTTTTGTATCTTTCTGCTTCATGCTATTTGTTTTGTGATGTACTTGCCTCAGATCTGTAAAGTTTCTTTAGTTTTTTAGAATTTGAATAGCAGCGTTATATGAGGAAAAATTAGTGAAAGCCAGTGGAGGGAGATATAACTAATGCGGTTGGTTGTTTAATTAATTAGTATTCATTATTATATTATTTGAAAACTGAAACATAAACTTTGAGAAACTCACATTCTTGATCATAATTTGTTGAAAGACTGCAATTTTTGTATCATTTAGAGATATGACAGGTTAATTCTGATCTCAAACTACTAATACCAATCTCTTTAGTCTTAGTTATTTATGATATGATACCAGTCTCATAATCAATTGAAAGCTAGATGAAAAAGAATAAGTGGCCTGGTCTATGAAGATATTTCAACCTTCAACACTATCATTATTAGAAATAAAAACGAATCAATTAACACAATGAGTTTGATGACATGCTTAGTATTATTGTTCATACTCCACAGTATGCCTCACCAATTATTACAAAGAGAGGGGAAGAAAATAAAAACAGAACTTAAACTATTTAATGAATCATTATATTCTTTTGATTGTAGTTGTTCCTTAAAAGTTAATTAACTTGTATCCCTGAATCGTATGTTTGACCAGCCTTCCAATCTGCAGGTAAGTTATTAGGAGGAACAACCCATTCTTCATTCTCCTCATCTTCATCACTAAACAACATTCTTATAGACAATGGTCCACTTGGAGGAGAGATGCTACTCCACACTGCACCATGACTCCGATCTAGCAGCTTGCACTCAAAGTTCTCGGTCTGCACAATAAGTATATGAATTATTCTACATGTATCACTGTCTACTAAGAAGTAAGAACTTAATTGGTAGAGAGAGTATATACCTCACAAAGCTGAACAGCAGTTATGTCTCTGATTCCTTGTTGATACCAAATCACAAAAGCCAAATAATTAGGGTTGCTGCTACTCTCATCTATCTTGAATGTTATGTTCTCATGTGGATAACTGCATGCAACACTGCTCATACATATACAGATACAAAAACAGATATAATTAACTATTAAGGGGGATGAAATTAAATTTGTTAATTTGTATCTTAATTATTATTGTTATGTTACCGTCTATACTGAATATCAAGAACGCCAAGGGCTAAGAGATAAGAAGCTGCATCAGTGGTCTGAGCCATCCTATCAAAGGCATGTTCACTGAGAATGAAATCAGTGTTATCACTTGATCCTTGGTCTGTTATTACTACAATCACACCGTTATCCGAGCAATACTCACTCTCCGTACACCTCACCTTGCCACACAACAAAAGTATACAACATAAATCATGTTAACACATCTGTTCCATCTTATGAATTATTATTTATCCCATGAAATAATATAGCTAATAAAATGTGAATACATATTATATTAAGGCAGTTAAGCCAAGACAAATTATCTAACGGTTATTTATCATCTTTGTATAAAACTATCTTTATGTGAGAGCAGTGGCGGGGCTTGAAAAATAGTTTTGGAGAGGCCAAATTAAATTTTTTAAAAAATTTTGACAAAATTTTAGAAATGATAAGTTATAAATTCTCTATCAATATATTCTAATATAATGATACTATATATTTATTAAATATTTTAATATTTTTATCTTATTAAAAAATTAGATTAAAAAACCAATAAAATATAAATAATATTAAATTAAATAGATAAGAAAAAATTTAATTCCAATTTCACTGTAGTATAAAATTTTTTGAAATAATGTGACTTGAAGTGATAATGTGTAAAATTTGAAAGTTTTAACTAATTAGAAAATTAAAATCCAAAAAAGACTAGTCCAATTTGCAACAAAAGCTTAAAGTAATAATGTATATAATTTGAAACTAATTAGAAAATTAATTAAATTCTAAAGGTCACCAATCCAATTTAAATTAAAAAAAAATAGTAAGTAAATAATAAACATGAAAATTAAACCTAGTATACTTAATTTAGTAATATAAAAATTAACCAATTGAATTAAACATATAGTATAATATCAATAATTCTATATGAACAAGTGGTTTTAACCAACCAAATCCAACCAAGTTATTTATTTTTATGCTAAATAAAAGACTATTTCGATGTCAAATAGAATTTTATTTATGTGCAATTTTTTCTATTATTTAACACGAAAATAATATTTTATTTAGCATAAAAATAAATCTCTTGATTGAACTTGATTAGTTAAAATCATTTGTTCAAATATCATTATCCATATAATATCTATAGTATTACTAAGTATTTTATAAAAAATTTGGGGGGTCATTGTCCTTTTTAGTCTCAAAAAAGCTCCCTTTTGTATGAGAGTGAACTCTAAAATGCATTTAATTTTATGTGAAGACAGTGAAGTGAAGTTGATACTTAATTGATAATTTAGTCAAATATGTTAAATTATTTTACACTTTTTAATATGCAACTTCATGTGAAGTGAACTGCAACTTAATATTCACCTCATGTGAATAGTCATCTTTATATGTTTACCTGATAACAGGCGCCACAGCCAACGCCATTTCGATAAAGACTAGATGCGGCTGATACGTCACCGCCGTTCACCAAAGCACCAAAGGAGCCAAAGCCGCATGCACCATCTACAATTCATTTATTCAAAAGCAAATAAAAACCACTGTCAGATATTGAACACATACATGGAGTTCATATTTTTTGTTTTATTTTTGTTTTCCTTACTGGCTGTCCCATTTTGTTCAGAATGGGGGTAATATGTTGCCCTTGAATTTACAAAACAATCGGTGCATGAAGAAGTATCCGCCAGTGTTTGCATGAAAACAAAGGTGGTGGTAAGAAAAAATCCACAAAAAATATGGAGCGCCATGCAGGACAAAATGGGAATTAATATTGGTGGCAAAATGACAATAATAATGTGAAGATTATTATTATGTATTGTTGATAGTAATAAACTAATTTGAATGAAGCGAATCAGATTTCTGTATCCTATTTATAGAGATCAGGTTCTATGTCACCAACTTTGACATTCCAAGAGATTTTAAAAAAAGAATCATAATATGAATGAGTGGAGTTCTATCGATATCATAATACCATTTTTAATTTAGGCTAGCTACAAGATATATACTCGCCCACTGCCCATATCATGTTGAATAAAACCACTTTAATTTGACATTTCAAAAGTCAAAACTAGAAAATGTGTCTTTCAGCATTTGAATATATTCAATATTATTTACCATTGCTTTTAATAATATGATGCCAAAACATAAATTATATATCTTGACATAATTTTTACTTTGTATAACTATAATTGGTTTAAGGTGAAGTTATGCATATATACACATACATACATGAATTCAATTTTCTCACAAGTTTTTCGGTGGATTAAGCTAGTAATAATAAATATGGCACTGCCTTCATGAGGCTTAGTTATTTCTAAAATTTTACACAAATAATGGTTAATTAAGCAACTCTCTTCAATATATCGACGTTAAGAACCAAATATTCCAATTGACCCTTGCTCACCTAACACTAAAAGGGAGGTCAAGAAATCCAAAGATCCATCAAATATTTTGAATATAAGACGTTGTGATATATGTTAGTAGCATATAATGGAATAATTAAGTTAGGCCCTTCTGCACTTTAATTCGATGATGAGAATAAACCTTTCATTTCTAGTGTTCCCACTTGACCAAAATAATCACAGATATAGTGACGAAACAACCGTGGAAGGTGCATGACAAAATATACAATCATCCATCACATAATTTACACAATTGCATAATAAATATCTTGACGAGATACATATAGATTAAATCTGATTACAAATTAAATTAAGAGAAGACAATAAGAATGAAGGAATTCTCTTCATCAACCATATCAGCTATGACATGGAAACCACTTAATTTGAGGAACTTTTGTCCCACCATGCCAATTATGATTAGTTTTGAGATGTTAAAAACATTAGGTATGTACAATTCTATATTTCTTTTTTTTTTTTTTTTGGTATTGATGTACAATTCTATATTTCTATTCTGAGTTTCTGACCAAAGGCAAAAAGGAAGAGGAGCTTCCATTGTTCCACAACAATATGTAAAAACATAAAAATATTCTGTGAGTTGGGGAAAAAAAAAAAAAAAGTGGCCAAATTGAACTTGAGTTTGATGTGTGGAGGAGGCGGATTGGTAAAAATAAAAAAATGTATAAATGATACATGACGCATGAAAATGGGAGGCTATAATTGACCACATGCTTAAAAAAAAATTGAAAAATACAATAGCTAAATAAAATACATGAATTGATCTCACGTTTGCTTTGAAAAAGGTCGAGAAAAATTGCCCAAACTAATCAAGGGAGTAGCCAATTGAAATTCTAATTCTAAATAGTATAAAATAAAATTAGTTTTTTTTTGGTAATTAAATAAAATTAGTTTAATTAGCGTATATGTATTAAAAAAAAGCTATTATATTTCTTCACACAAAAATACCGTATATAAAAAAATCTTTTCTATTATCAATAAATTCAACTAAGTTGACAAAATCTAATAAAATTTATTCTGGTCACTAAAAATATATAATATATTATATAATTTGATTAAATTTAATTAAATAAAATATTTTAAAAAATTAAAGTTGATATAAGATTTAGTAAAGTCCATTACTTAATGACATGGTATTTTTTTTAAAAAATATGTGGAATATTGACAAATTTTTTAAATAGAGAAAATAGAAGGAAGAATATAAAAGAAAAGAATTAAGTGCAGAGCATCTATGCCATGCGATTTTGATTCTTTTGGCAGATTTCAATTAAGATTCTTCTTCTTCTTCTTCGATCCGTTTCCAATACACTTTTCTATCGCCTTTGTAATTCTCACAACCATGACCGTCTCCTCTGAAAGGTATCATTTTTAATTCCATCGTTTCATTTGCAAACTTCTTCATCACTTCAGTTTGTTTTCCACAATTCGTGGACATGGGGTATATGCATCAATCTCTTCATTCTTTTGTTGTTCCTGCGCTTCTGCTTCTTAAGTTGCTCAAGATTTCACATTTCTTAATGTTTCATGTTTTATACTTCCTCAATGTAGATTTTTAATCTGAAAGTTAACCCCTTTTGCTTTTCATTAATTGTGAAATTTGTTCACCTTACTATTTAGCTTTGTTTTGTGTTTTGAAAATGAATACCAGATTCATAAATACCAAGTTGATGAATCTCTTATGTTATTGAAGATGTTGCCAATTTAAGGAATCTGCAATGAATAACTATTATTTGCCATTCATGGTGAAAGATCTGTCAATAGCTTTTTTATGTAGCAGTTTTTGTCATGAAGTGTGACTGTGTGACAATGCTAACTATCTACTTGTTTAATTTTTAGCTTCATAGAGGATTTAATGCGTAATGCCAAACTATATGCTAACAATCTTAATATAGACTATAGACTTATCTTGCTACACTTGTCTGTCACTCATTGCTGTTATTCTGTTTCAGCAAGAATTCTCTCACCAAACTAGCTCCACTTGAGGCAGTGCTTTTTGATGTAGATGGAACTCTCTGTGATTCTGATCCACTTCACTACTATGCTTTCCGTGAAATGCTCAAAGAGGTAGCTTTTGATTTCTTGCTATAAAATTTTTAGGGAAGAAAAATACTTGGAACATAGAGAGTGTATAGTTTTTGTAATTGAATATTACTTTGACAAAACACATCACAGATTTTAGAAAACTGACAGAAACTATTGTGGTTTTTAGATTGGTTTCAATGGAGGTGTTCCTATAACGGAGGAATTTTTCATTGAGACTGTTGCTGGAAAGCACAATGATGATATTGCCAAGGCTCTCTTTCCTGATGATCTCCAACGAGGTTTGAAGTTTGTAGATGACAAGGAAGCCATGTTCAGGAAGTATATACTCTGCTAATGTTTTTTTTTCCCTTCTGTCATCATTGTTTCTTTTAAAATTCGGAGTATAATTCATTTGATTGAATGTACAGATTGGCGAAAGAGCAAGTAAAGCCGTTGAATGGCCTTGATAAAGTGAGGGAATGGATTGAAAGCCGAGGGTTGAAGCGAGCAGCAGTGACCAATGCTCCAAGAGCTAATGCAGAACTCATGATCTCATTGCTCGGTCTCTCAGACTTTTTTCAAGCTGTCATTATTGGTGGAGAATGTGAACATGCCAAGCCTCATCCAGACCCCTACTTGAAAGGCCTTGAAGCTCTGAAAGCATCAAAGGATCATTCATTTGTATTTGAGGTCTGCAATGTTCTTTGCCATTCTGATATGAATTGTTCTCTACCTAATTGGGAGAAGACTTTAATGATACAAATTCTGTTTTGTTATCACAGGATTCTGTTTCAGGGATCAAAGCTGGAGTGGCAGCTGGGATGCCTGTTGTAGGTTTAGCTACCCGAAACCCGGAGCATCTACTGATGGAAGCAAAGCCTGCCTTTCTGATTAAGGATTATGCAGACCCCAAATTGTGGGAAGCTTTGGAAGAACTTGACAAGGCTGGTACTAAAAAAGTATGAAGAGTACAACTGAGAGAATATACTGATAAATTCAAGTAGCTGATTTGATCTTAATAAGCTTACAAGATTACTTCTATATTTTTGGTATGAGGCCAATGTTGCATGGATGTAAGTTTTGATCCAGAAACAAGTAATCTCTCATTTTTCTCAATTTATAATAAGCATACTAAAAGATGATGGTCTAATATTATAGGACTAGTCTCATAATCACTGTTGCTTTGGAACAGAGAGCAAACACTTATCTTCTATTTCAATTTTGTAATATTATTTGTCATGAATATGTGGGATAGCCCAAGATTTGATTCAATACAAACACAGAAATTCTCCTAGAAATGAGGTTTTTTTTTTTTTTTCATATTATAGTTTAGATTTTTCACAATCTTTTAACCATTGTCTGCCTGTTTGAACCTTAGCCTTTTGATAAACCAGAATTTAAAAAGTTGGCAATACTATATATACTTGGATCAGCCTTTGGAATATCAATTTTTCTTTTAATGAGTAATTTAAAATTAAAAATATGAGTTTAATTTTGATGTGTAAAGAATTTTACACAGTCATTTAATCAGATTTATGCATTTATATGGCTTTAAAAGTAGTGAGTTTGAAAATTAATTGCTTTTGATGATGTGATAACACCTGATTGAATGTATGTATAAAACTCTTTTACACTGACGGTACATGAAAATTAAATTCTAAAAATATACATCCATTTCAAGAAAATAACCACATATTAACGCTGGATTTAAATTTTGGATGAAATAAATGTAAAGAAATTGGATCTAATTCTTAGGCTGGGTATGTTTGTGTTGGGCTTAGGCCCACTAAAAACAAAGAAAAGTAGAACAATCCATATAAAAAAAAATAGAGCTGGTAAAATTGGGAGAATTTGTAAACCAAAAAATTCTTTTAGGAGAATTTCAGTAATTAATGAGGTCATTACGGAATAAAGGACATTTAATTGGGTCAAACCGAAAAGGAGCACAAAACATGGAAACCTGTGTCATAATTAATTATTACTGACATTTGTCTATCAATTATATGGCCTTGAGTTACTTCACCAGTAGAAAAAAATTACTTGGGAAAATGCAGTCAATGCACCAATGTGGCTTAGTCATGAAAAAAAGGAAAAAACAAAGTTTGTTAAATAATAAAAAAAAAGGGCTTAGTCTAATAAAATGAATAGTCAATAAACTCATGAAATCAAATCCATTTCAAATGGTCACCAAAAAAGAATCCATTTCAAATTACACATCTGTCCCTCCCTTAACCAGCTTCGGTGCTCCATCTCTGCCACGTCACATGGCCGCAGCCGCTGGCACTCTCCACCTCCGCCTCCTTTTACCGCCTTGCGTTAACACTCATCACTCACTGGGTTCATCGTCCTCTTCCGTTCCATTTCTTTCATCCATCAACAGAACCATTTCTCGTTCTGGTCACATATGCTGCAGGTAACCCTGTTCCTCCCACAGTATGATTTTCAGTTTCATTTGCCTCCATCATATCCCATGTAACCGTAAATCATGTCTTTTTTGAACTATTTTCCTGCTTATAAATTCTGGGTTTGTGTCAAAATTATGTCTTTGTTTTGTTTCCGGGGTCCAATCAATGTTCCTATGAATGTTTGAGGTTGCTTACTTTGTTTGGCTTTTGTCGTATAAGGAGAGTTTGGTAAATTAATGAATGGGTCCATAATGGACCCAAAAATGTGTTGCACCACGTTAAAAACGCGTCCTTTCTTAATATTCCTTCCACACCAGCCAAACGTTTTTTTCGCCATTGTGTGAACCATGACGACTTCTTCTGATTCCTGCATTGAAAGGTAAGATTTAGCTGGTTTTGTCATCTGCAGTTAAGGAGGTTCTGCTTGCTTTGATTATTAGTATTTATGCAAGTTTTTTTTTTAATTTTTGTACTTGCTCTAAGCTTGTTTAACTGCTCAGCTGCGAAGAATAATGGTAGTTTGGGACATGACAAATTTTATCATAGAAACCTTATGAATGTAGGCATGTCCATCCTATTTTATGATTGATCACACTTGTCATGTAGTTATTTCCTTCATTTTTGTGGCAGCAAGGGCTCTCTTGCTAGACTAGCTCCACTTGAGGCAGTGCTTTTTGATGTAGATGGAACTCTCTGTGATTCTGATCTGCTCCACTACTATGCTTTCCGGGAAATGCTCCAAGAGGTAGTGTGTTTTTTTTCCTGGTGCGAGCTTGTTATGGACTGAAAATTGGGGTAGAAATTTTCAATCTTTGTATATTAGATTCGTGTTTTCATCTCTCCATATCAAGCTTAGTAGAAACACATGATCAATAGCTATTATAAAACTCAAGCTTAGTAGAAACAATCTGGGTATGACAAAACCAGGTTTTAACTGAATGTTCCATTTATCATATTCTGAGTAACCCTGACAAACACATGATCAATGGCTATTATAAAAACTCAGAGAAAATTTGGTTGTTGTCAGATTGGTTACAATGGAGGCACTCCTATAACAGAGGAATTTTACAGTGAGAATATTTCTGGGACGCACGACGAGGATTGTGCCGTGTTTCTCTTTCCTGACGACCGGGAACGGGGTTTGAAGTTTGTAGAAGATAAGGAAGCCATGTTCCGGAAGTAAATCCTACTTTCTTTAATTTTTTTCCCCTAGTAGCTTATTCAAAGCTTCAAACGATTATTTATTCCGTTGATGGGTTATACAGACTGGCAAAAGATCAACTAAAGCCTTTAAATGGCCTCAATAAGGTGATTAAATGGGTTGAAAGTCGTGGTTTGAAGCGCGCTGCAGTGACTAATGCTCCAAGACCGAATGCAGAACTCATGATCTCAATGCTTGGCCTCTCAGATTTCTTTGATGCTGTCATTATTGGTAGTGAATGTGAACATGGCAAGCCTCATCCAGATCCCTACCTTGAAGGTCTTGAAGCTCTCAAAGCTTCAAAGGATCACACATTTATATTTGAGGTATGCATTATTCTATGCCATAATGATTAGATTGTGATATCAATAATTTTGCTTCTGCATTTGACTTTTGTTCTATTTGGTTGTTACAGGATTCTGTCTCAGGGATCAAAGCTGGAGTGGCTGCTGAGATGCCTGTTATAGGTATAACCAACCGAAACTCGGAGCATTTACTGATGGAAGCCAAGCCTACCTTTCTGATTAAGGATTATGATGATCCAAAATTGTGGGCAGCTTTGGATGAACTTGAAAAGGCTGGTGCTCATTCAGTATGAATTACTAGGGCAATTGAGAGAAACTTTTGGTAGAAAACCATTGTTGCTTTGAAGGAGAGAGCAAACACTTAATTTATATTCTAGTAGTATTTTGAACTTATCATAGGCCATGAATAAGCTGGTGAAGCCCAAGATTGCAGATACAAATTCATAAAGTATCTTGAGAATAATTTACATTTCTCTCAAGTCATTGCTCATTAGATAGTCTATATTTACGTTTTTCACAATCTCTCTTCAACAATCATCTTTCTACCAAAACTGTCTAATAAGCTCAACTCAATGGATAAAACCCGAGCTATGTAGCAGCACTCCATATTGGAATATAAATTTTATCCAAATCCAAAGCATTGAAAAATCAGATCTAACATGTCCATGTACGATAGTGGATAATCATTTGAATTAGAATCATCTCAGAAATTGGTTAAATGCTCTATAAAGTAAAATGCTTAAGAAACTTTTTCTATCCAAGATTACAAAACTTTGAAAAGCCAAAGATCTTTTACATATAATGAATGCTGAGAAGAGGCATGTCAACCCAAGAATTGATCCACGAGTTTAGCCACGGAGTTGGCTAGGCTATCTGCTGCTTCTTGTGAGGATGCCTCGGCATATACACGAACAACATCCTCCGTGCCAGATGGTCGAACGAAGCACCGCCCTTGAGAATACTTCACTACAAACACACAAGAAAAAGGAAAAGGTAAGTTTTGACAGGTTTCACGTGTTCCAAACAAAAATATCATGGCTAAAAAAAAGAAGTGAGGAAGCAAAGAAGGTACCAGTTTCATTGTTGATGGCTTCTTGGAGACCAGGGGGGCTCACAACCACAGTTTCTGCATTTGTTGTAATCACTGCAGTCCTATCAGCAACTTTGACCTGGTGTTTTAGGGGGGGAAAAAACAATGCATCCATTTCAGAATTTAAAGAAGCAACTAGTATTATACACACAAGTGGCTTTGACAAAAATTAAAAAAATAAACACATGTAAAGCCCTTGATTACAAGGAAATTACCTGCAATAACTATAGTAACAAAAGAAATGAAGAAAGAAAATGATAAGGTATAATTTGGACCTAATACAGTTAAAAGTAAAACCTTCAAGCTATCTAATTTTAGACAACTGCAAGATCAACTAGTTGGCCATTAAACATGTCAAACTATAGTTGTCATTCTAATGATCACCTTGAGCTGCCTGCTCGGCAAATCATGATAAAGTTCATTCCATCTGTGTATGGACCATCCCATGTGCTGCAATATGACTTCCACCAAGAGAACTCCACTCAAGGCATCTCCAAATGCTTGGTTTATCAACCTACTGGCAGCCAATAATCTCAAAGCAGCCTTTTCTGCATCTGAGCCTGAAACAAGCAAAAATATTTCATTTATTTCATTTTTGTTTTTCAGAATAATCTAAAAAGCAAAGTGAGAATGACCAGAACAACTGAATTAAACCTTTAGATTGTGTGGAGAGCTCATTCGCAGTGGCCTCTAACCAGTCTATGAAAGATTCAGAAAATAGAACAGTTCCATGGCCATTTGCCTCAAAATATATGCCAATATCAAATTCAGCAGTTTTTTCATGCAAGTATTTTACTCCAGTTGGAGTCAAATTGACTTCAAGTCCCAACTGTTTAAGGTAATTAGTAGATGCTCCATTTGCATAAGCAGTCTGCACTATGCCAAGACGGGCTTGGTAGTTGTTCTTTGTGCCCTCTTTCTCATTAAGAATACTTAGTTGCTCCCGAATAAACAAAGCAAACAGTGATAGTATCTTGTCCCCATCAACAAGATCAATTGCTCCACTGCTTTCTGGATGTACATTAAAATAAACAAGTCTATCAGCATCTCCATCCAAACTAGCACACCTGCAAACAAGAACTAGCTTCATTTGTAACTATCATCATAAAAGGCATCAAAGTAGAAACATTATGCTAACTGTTTTAATGGGGAAAAAAACTGAGAGATGCTTATACACACTTCATATCATATTAGTATAAAAAAATTGAGCAGCATGGCATACCAACTTTACTTTTGGCATAGTGAACAAACCAACCTTATCCCAGCATCACCGGAACCAAAGCCATGTGGAACAACCTTCTCTTTCTGCACATAATCAGCCCCAACTCCTTCATTCAATATGCCTCCATCTTCACTGCTATTCCGAACCTCAATAACCAAACCATTCAACAATTTCTCTAGAACTTTTAGTTTCAGTCCACCTACACCATTAGCTCCATCCACAACCAATTTGTCATTCGTCCCATCAAACTTGCTCCTTTCACTTGGAATCAAATCCATTAAGCACCTGATCCAATTAGACAATGATCCTAAAAGGATGTGATCAGTGACGATCGAAATCACAATACGAAAAAGGAACAACAAGAGCTACATCCATCATAGCAATACTTGGACTAGGTTGGACTAACCTGAATGAGCTCGAAAGCTGTTCAAAGTAATCCTGTTCTGAGGCCTTCATGCCCTTATTCCTAGTGCGAACCATCCAATGTAGCTGAGGAGTTGTCAAAATCCCCATGTCCATTGCAACTGCTCCAACAATCAACGCGACGCCCTTCAATTTCACCAAGTTATACATGGTTATAACAACAGAAAGCAAATACAACAAGCTCAGCATTTAGTCAAGGCAACCATACTTCTTTAGCAGCTTCAAGCAAAGCCTCTCCACTAGGCCTGGTGTCTCTCCCCAAAAGTATTTCAGCTGGCTTAACTCCATCAAACGAAATACCCTCTTTCTTCACAAATTCATTTATCAACTGTTGGCAATATGAATATATAACAATATTCAATGCAACTATTTTTTAATGGTGTTTTCTTTACAAATAAATAAATAAATAAACTTTACATTAATTTCAAATATATATATAAAAAGAGGAAAATTTGTGCAAACCTGGATCAGTTCTTGGGGAGAAGGAGCATTGGCGAGGGCATCGGCAAAGGGTTCCCAATGCTGAGAAAGCATACCTCCGTTGGGGTCAGCGATTTTGACGCCGTTGTCGGAGACTTTGTTGTGGGAGGCAGTGATCATGACGCCGATCACGGATTGCGTCTTCAGCGATCTGAGAGCAGCCAAAATCCCAACCCTGAAGACCGTGGATTGGAGCAGCGATGCATCGGCTCTGAACCCAGCTGTGCCGTACGACAGCTTCACTCCTTGCGGCGGCAAGAAGCGAGAAGAAGATTCCAGAATCAGAGACTGTTGTTGCTCGTTCATGGCCGCAGGTGCACGAATTACAACTGTGCTCTTAGATCCACTGGATGCTGCCACCACTGTAACCTGCTTTAGCCGGAGTTTAACCAACCATGTAAAATCGTTAATTGATTAATTAATTGATTTTAAAATTAAGACTTTAGAAAATCAATAATTTTCATGATTGTTCTAATGTTAAATAGAAGTTCATTTTAGTGTTATTTTTCTCTATTTATCGTAGAAATACATGACTTTGCCAAAATGAGTTTACAAATATCATTACATATAGAAAATATTGATTAGTAATTACAAATTAGAATAAAAGCATAGGTGCGGTTTGGTTTAGTTACGAAGAAAAAGCCATCCAATTCGATGATACATAATTTCTTCGATTCGGATTAGTTCAATTTTTTAAAGAAAGCCAACCAAACCAAACCAATATGTATCGGTTTGATTTGGTTCGGTTTTTAATTTAATTAAAATAAATAGCAAATAGCAACCTGCTATCAGCAAAGAGCGACAAAAAGAGGTAAAATTTTATACCTCAACAAGCTCCTAAGGACATCAACCAAACCAAAGTACAAATAACATACAACTCTCAAGAAATAACCAATTTCAACAATTTGGTTCAGCAAATACCAATTTCATAACAAGTGTTGTAACTTGTAACCAATCTCAGCAAATACAATAATGTTGTTTATGAATGAGTCCAAATTATGCTGTGTATGATGCTGTGTTATATATATTAACACATGATATAAATTGGTCCTGTGTTATATATATTAACTCATGTTGAGCAGGTGTAACCATGATATTTTATACAGTATTATGGTGTGTTACCACTTGAGCTAATGTCATACTGCATACTACAAAATATCAGAGCAAAAGAAAAACTTCAGAATCAAAATAGTAAATTATAATTAGCACAAATTAACAAGCATAAATAATATCAAATAGAAAATTATCAATTAACAATCCAGAATAACAATGAGCAACTTAAAATTAACAATTCACAAGTCAAGAATAGAAATTTATAATTATGCATAATGAGCAATGATGCAACAAATTATCAAACAATTCTGATTTCTGATGATTTTGATTTTATAATAATTATTAAAAATCACTAACCAGATTATAAGAAGTAGAAATAATAACTTATCAAATATCAATAATGTATAATGAGCAAACAAAAAAAACCCCAAATTTACCTGAGGTTCCATTTTCAAACAGAGGCTTTTCTAACTTGCTGTTCGAGTGGACGCCATCGCTGACTTGCTGGACGGCGTTGCTGGCGGGGAGTTGGACGTCGCTGGGACGGACGACCTTGCTGGACGGCGACGAGATGAGAAGGCGATGGGTGCGAGTGTGCGACGGCGCTGGCACAGGTGCGACTGCGACGGACGGCGGTGGACGACTGAACGGAGAAGAAAGGAGACTAAAGATTCTGGATGCTTGGAGGGAGCAGCGACGCCGAGAAACGTGGTGGACGGCAGCGGCGCGGAAGAAAAGGGGAGAGGATGGGGAGGCAGGGAGCGGCGCTATGTGGGTGTGGAATCTGAGTGAGAGAGGTGAGACAGAGATGTGTTTCTTTAAGTTTCTAGGAATTTTTTTGGGGGGTTAATTTGTAATATTAATAATAGGGAGGGTTACATTTTGAATTTTGTATCACAAGTTTAACATTTAACGGTTCGGTTCGGTTCGGTTTGGTTCAAGCTTTGGGAACCAAAACCGAAAACCGAACCGGTAGAAACAGCAAACAAAGCAAATTTTCGGTTTTATGGTTTTTGATTTTTTTTATTATCGGTTTCTTTGGTTCGACTAATCATCTGGTTCGATTTTGCTCACCCTGCATCATGCATCTATATATGTTTTCACGTCTAATAAATACACCAAGCACAAAAATAATAAAGTCCACGTAGAAAATTGAAAAATTAAGAAAGTAATTGCCTTTAAAAAATGTAAATACTTAACTTACTTGTAAAATTAATATTTTAGGTTTAGGATCATAGTTAATTATAAAAAAATGTTTCTATAATTGAATTTGATGGATAATCCAAGACAGCAGCAGCATAATCCAGTATATATGTAACTCCAAATCCCTAACAATAGCATTGCGATATTCCTGACACAGAAAAAAGCTCTGAGCTATGGGTTTGTTGTCATGGTGGAAGGGCAAAAAGTCAGAGCCCCAACCACCGAACTCCAATTCTTCTTCTTCGGTTCAGCAGAAGGCGAATGGTGCAGCTAAACCCACCGAGGTTCCTGGTATGAACGGTGCCGTCGAGGTCCCTCGCCCTCCAGACGCCACCGTTTCGGTCTTCGAGTTCGGTTCGGTGGCTGCCTCCAACGACAAGGTTACCCTCGCTGGCTACTGCCCCGTCTCCGAAGACCTCGAGCCCTGCCGTTGGGAGTTTCTCCCCGCCATTGAATCCAACGCCCCGCAGTTTCGCGTTGTCTTCTGACACCGTAAGCTACTAAAAAAAATTGAAAATTTATGTGATTTTTGGTGTTACAGGTTCTGCTTCAAACGAAATTTAGCTCCTTTCGATGTTGAATGTTGTTATTCCTAATTGTTGTTCTTTTTTAACTGTGACTGTGAGTGAATAAACTTATATACTTTGCATTGTTATCCTTTCACCTGAGACAGGTTTTGACTTTATATAATACCTTAGATTCTTAGTTGACTTGGGCATGCTATGTGTTAATTTCCCAATCTTTACCTGATTGAGGTGTGCAGTGCAATGGTTATTTGGTTTGGTTGTGTAGAAAGAACAAAGGATTGATGTTCAATTGAGGTCAATTCAGAGACTCTAATATAGTTGTGGTGGTTTGGTTTGTGGAGTTTCTACTACTTTCATACTGCATTTTCTAAATGCTACTTCTTCTCCTGTGGGAAATGTTTTGCAGAATGCAGAATAGAGAAGAAAGTGGGAGAAGTGCTCTATAGGATTCAGCATATGTTGTGAGTTGTTGCTCATGCTCATGTCTTTCCAAGGTGATTGCTTTGGTCAGAAAATTCTGTTGAGATTTGCTGCCATGGGCAAATGAATTCCTTGGTTGTACCAACATTCATGTGATTGGTCCTCTTGAACACTTTGGTGACTGTTGTTAATGCTTAGTTTTAGAATTTGCACTTAATGAATCATTCTCCTTACTTCATCACGCATTAACAAGTTCTTTTTGCCGTTCATAAACTATTATTAGAATATCAATCCAAATTCTCAATAAATTCATAAGTCTTCACAATTCTGAAATTAGACTTGGGGCGCCGTAATTAAGATGAATTCCTTTCCTAAGGAAATAGTTCAAGACTTATGATAATTTGATTAAGATTGCCACTTTGGTGCAAGATCTATCAAAGAATTGGTATCAATGCTACGAGCTCCTGGACAAAACCGCAGTTGCATCTTAAACAACTTGACAAATCTAAGTGGAAAGGAATGTATAAACTTGGATGAAAATCAAAGTACACAATAAGATGATATAACACTGTTGCCTTCTTCCTCAACTGACTTTAAATCAGCTTACATACATATACAAGTACATTAAGTTTCCATATGTTTTAGTCGAAAGCTACCCTACAGTTGCCGAGGTCTGGAAATCATTGTCAGCAACATTGCAATGGCTTTCAATTTCAATGGTTTTAAACGGAAAAAAATGTCCAGGTGAAGCTCATAAAAGCAAGGAAACCAATAGCACACAGAAAGAATAAATCCATTTTTACACATAATGAAACCATGCCTGGTAGACTTCCATCTCATATCATACTGTAATAATCATCTTCATCACTCATCCCCACGAAACACAATATGGCTAATACAAACACAAAGAAGGATGAAAGCTCCATTGCAAAGGCTCCCCAACCAATAACACCAGCATGCCTTAGTATGCTCGGAATGGCAATGCTTCCAATTGTTGAGAATCCAGTCAAGAACTTGGCCAAATTCACCCAGCTGCTCCATCATTTGTCAAACCACAAAACAAAAAGTTGAATGATTAATAACCTGGCTCGATAACAATCTTATCTTCTTCCTTTTTTCTTTTCATTTTTAAGTTTGTTTTTCAATTAATGCTTGAATAATAGCAATTTACCTGCTATCAGATTCAGAAAATACAGAAGAACCATTAGACCCCGCAAAGAACAGCAGAGGCATTGGGAGTAGCACATATGTTATAGCTGCAAGAGAACAAAACACAAAATGTAATAACAAACCAGCGATGATGTTGTGGTCACATTAACATGAAATTCCTTTAAAATTTCAAGAAACGAATACTTCTATACTGCAGTAAAGTTACAAAGATGCTGATAAATAAAAAAGAACACAGGAATGAACTCGTGGGCATGTATCAGATGCTTTATCTCACCACTTAGCATTGGCCACCAATTATTGTACAAAGCACATGCCTGTCACATAACACAGATGCAACTATGTAAGAAACAATTACTTTGTTACTAAATACCAATAAGTTGTGATGCATTTATAAACAATGAGAAGAACACGGACCAAAATTTGCAAGACAATTCCCCCAGAGACCAAGATTGCCAAAAAGGCAAGTTTCCCCATGTTAAAGCAAGAACGCAAATATCCTGGTAAGTCTGCCATCTCCAGCTCACCTCATGTTACACGAAGAAAGGGCTGAAACAAAAGATCTCATTACCATAATGCTATAAGGATATTAAATCAGAAGAAAATGCTAAACCAAGAGAACCAACTCTAATTTTGTAACAAATCTGTCATAAATAAGATCAAGGTGTAAAGTGTAAAGCAACCACAATTATATTCAAAAGTTGGGTTCACAGTAACTGCTGCCTAAGCACAGAAAAAGAAAATCTAGTGATGTGATATCATCAACAGCTAAGTTTAATACAATATAAAAGCAACAAAAACAGCATCAGTAGCTAAGTAAATTAATGACATTAAGTAGAGAACAAAGCCCATATTTTTTATGAGATAGCTAAAATACAATATGATTTCAAAGTTCAAACCCAATGCACCTAAAACTAAAATACATTACATTTTTTTTCTGGTCCGGGAATACATTACATTGTTTAAATCACAATTTGCCATACAAGATATCACTTCTCTTTAGTATTGAACAACAGAATGACACCTTTTCACGAGCCGTTGCATATCTGAAATAGTTTAAACACATAGTACCTAAAAGTCTAAAACAAATGTTTGACCCTAAAATCAACAAGACACAAAGTTGCATTAGCCAAGTGATTGATACCAAGAATCCATACAACAATTTGATCTAGATGACAACATGTTTATATATAACTAAACTGAAGAAATACAACAAACCATGGAAGCAAAACCCATGACCAAGCACACAAGTGAGGGCAATTTTGTTCTCTAAGATGAAAGAGAGAAAGAAACTAACAATCAGCAAAGTAGAATTAGGAAAGATGATACGTTGCAATCCCTAAAATTGAAGGGTGAGGGTTCACCCTAAGCAAAGTGGAACCCAATCTGGGAGGACAATAAACTCAGATAAAACCACAAATTGATCAAAAGAAACACAAATTGGCAGAGAGATTAAGGAAGCCGTACTTGAAGAGTGAAGTATTGAGAAGGAGGTGGAATTTTTGGTAGTGGTCAAAGGTAGATAGATAATATGGATTCGTGAGGTTGATCATGTGTATGGGAGCTTCAACAGCTTCACCGGCAAGGACCTGCCACTCAGCTACCGCCCACCACAGCGGTCCAAACCCCAAACCAACATTTTTCCCCAAATCTTCTCCAATACATATTATAATTGTTTCTAATATATATATATTTTTTCTTTTAGTTTTAGTTGTATTTTAAATATAAAAAAAAAATAATTCTAGATATATGCTGTATTTTTGTGCTATACTATAACATTAATTAACATAATTAATTTGAATAAAAAAGTACAAAAAAAATTATCCTATACATAAATAATATAAAAAATTCAGCCAACAATATTAAGTAACCAACAAAAATACAGTCAACAACTTAAATTGAATATTTTATTTTTTTAGATTTTGAATGTTCTATACTTTTAAGTTTTAGATATTTTATTATTGTTGATTGCTTTAAGTTTTGAAAATTTTATTTTTAAAAAAAATTATAAATATTTTACTGATTTTAATAATAAATATTTTATAAATAATGGTTATATATATTTTATTTTTTATTAGTTAATTAAAAAAAATTGGTTACTTATCCTTTATCAAATTAAGATAAATTGGTTGATTTGAAAATGGTAGATTGCAGCTGCAGCGCCCAAAGGGAGAGGAAGTGTCGACGTCTTGAGTGATGGGAATTGAACCTCCACGCGATTTGCTTCCCTCGAAGCACGACTTCCCCAAACTCCTCCTCGTTCTCGCCATCTCCTCCCTCGTTGCTTTCTCCTGCAACCTCTTCTTCACCTCTTTCGTTAATCCCCCTACTCAACCCTTCTGCGATTCCAACCTTATCGACTCCTTACCTTCCTTTTCCGGTCATTTTCATCTCTCTCTCTCTCACACCGTAAATATTGTTCCTTTTTCTCTACGCTGTGTGCTAATATCTTGTTTATGGCAATCCTTACTTACAGATGATTGTGAACCTTGCCCTGCTCATGGAGAATGCTACGCTGGCGTTCTGGAATGTTTCAAGGGTTACCGCAGGCATCGCAATTTGTGCGTAGAAGACAGTGAAATTAGTGAATCAGCTCGCAAGATTGTATGTCCTTTCAATTTCAATTTGTTTTTGTTTTCGTTTTCCTTTTTTTATTGCCAATTTGATCGTGTATGATTGGACCACAGGTGGAGAGAGTAGAATTTCACCTTTGTGAAGAATATGCTCAGTTTATGTGCTATGAAACTGGATCAATTTGGGTTAGTTCTGTCACTTTAAGTAAACTGTAAACCCCTGGATTCTGCAGTTAACTTGGATTTATGGTACGTTTCTGTGTTCATTACTGTCTGAATTGTAGCTGAACCTTGGCTGGTTTCAAATTCCTTTCTATATTCCCATCTCAGGTTCGAGAGGATGAATTGTGGAATCGTTTGGAGCCATTTGGGGACGTCATCTTGGACAATGTGCTTTATAATTTCACGAAAGAGAAGGCGGTTGAGTCGATTAGTAAATCAATGGAGCTGAGTTTAAACTCTCATGGGTATATATATGTCATCTCTTTTTTTGCTTGTCAATTGTCATTAACCTCTTATGTCATAACTTCTTTGCGAGTTCTGTTATCTTTTTCTTGAAACTTTTGCTGAGGATAGCACTCGTGTCTCATATAGGATGAAGGAGTATAAGTGTCCGGATTTGCTGGCGCAGCATTACAAGCCATATGCATGTCGTGTTCGTCAGTGGATATTAAAGCACATTCTACTTGTTTTGCCTGTTTTTGCCATGGTATCCATCTCTTAAATGCAATGATTAAATGCATGGATTTCTGTTATCATTGAGTAAACATGTTAACAATATTAAGATCAAACAGGTTGTTTTATCTACAACTTTGTTCTGGAATGTTTGCCGGAAACTACGCATTTCAAAAAGAGTTGAGGAGCTTTACAACGAGGTATAGAGGATTTTTCTTTCCTTTTGGTGGTATTTCCTGTTTAGGAACGAATTTTCATTTTCTTCTGTTTTTATAAGTGTGACTTTAGTTGTCATGAGCAGTAATCTTGGTTAAGAATTTAAGGTACTATATATATATATATATATGTGAATAGAATTTCAGGTTAGCTAGAGATCTCGTAATAGTATGGTATTAGTTAGAGGGATGTTCTGTGTTTGGTTACAATAGGGTTACTCATTGATGCTCCACTTGAACAGTTTGATATCTATTACAGTAATGTTGGCTTAGATGACTGCAAAGTTATCCTTGTATCCTAATTTTTGCTAAACATATATTTCTGGGTATTGCAGTTTGCCAACTGTTCAGATGGAAAAATAATTCTATTGTGTATTTATGATGGACTAAATGTATAAGTATATCTGTGATTTCTGTCTTTTGTAATTGTAATTATTGGAAGTTTTACAAAGCTTCTTATGTGCTGTATAGAGGACCAATTTTGACCTTTTTCTGATCCCATTATTTATAAACTTTTTTACTGATTTAATAGGTCTGTGAAATACTTGAAGATAATGCGTTGACGGCAAAGAGTGCAAATGATGAATGTGAACCCTGGGTAGTTGCTTCCAGGTTACGAGATCACCTGCTTTTGCCTAGGGAGCGGAAGGACCCTCTAATATGGAAAAAGGTAGTTATGGATTTATTTTGTTTTTGGAGTTGGTTGCATGTGATTGTGTTGTATCCCATATTTTCAGAATAATTACTCGAGAAATAGTAAAAGGGATCTAACTGATTCATTTATCTGTATCAGTTATCTCCATGCTTCAACTGTTACTGGTTTAGAAATTGACCTTGTTCATAGGATGCAACATTAATTCTGATTGGGCTATTTTCTTTCTCTTATTCCAAATATTAATTGACATAGGATGCAATATTGGAATCTTTGTATAGCTTCTGTTCATCAGTAATATTTATTGTCATCTACTCATCTACTTGCTTTTGTCCTGTTATTATATTAATATTTTTTATTTGATGGAGTTTGACAATTCGTTAATGAATGATTAGTTCATTATAACTTTATTTTCATTGACAGGTTGAAGAATTGGTCCAAGAAGATTCACGGGTAGATCGTTATCCCAAGTTGGTGAAGGGTGAATCAAAAGTGGTTTGGGAATGGCAAGGTAAATCAGGATACTTGTTTCAGTTGTCAATGCAAACAAGATGTTTCAAATAAAAATAATTAAATTGGTGATTAGTAGCCAAGTTACTTACATTATTCATCCACTTCTGGTAACATGGATATGTTAGACAACATACTGAAAATATATTCCTTTCAGTATGTTGAGCTGGACATTCTCCTGATAGAAGTTTAATTCATTGCACTAGTGTTCTGATTATTTTTTTAAGTATTACTAATTACACCTTTTCCTCCCCCATACTTTACAGTTGAAGGCTCTTTGAGTGCCTCGAAGATGAAGAACAAAAGAGATGCAAGCAAAATGAGGGTCAATGAAGGCATAAACCATAACTATCAAAAACAGGCGCAGCCCATAAGGAAAGCGGGTCAGTGATTATGTTGCTTGCATGTTTTGTAATCATGCTTGTTTTCTTATTAAAATTTTAATGATTTGTTGTATTATTAACCCTTTTTCTTGGTCGTTTGTACTATTAACTTTATGCAGAGCATAAGCAGCCACCTTTCTGATGCAAAGTCTTGTTTGTACAATAGAAGGTTGCATAAGATACATTGTATATTCTTTACAGCAAAACACGGGGCAAATGTGCGGAATTGTTGTGTGTGTTTCATTCATTCAGTTCCAAAGCACTTATAATTATTGTGGGATCATGGGATATGCTAACAACTGAGGAAGAGAATCAAGTCCCTGAAACAGCCTGGCCTTTGTGGGTCTTCGGTAAATTCAACTAGGCTTTTTTATTCTGGAAGACAAATTTTGTTTCTAGGATATAACTTCTTGTAACTTCAAAATATGGAGTCAAGTGTAGTGATTAATGAAGGTAGTTTTTGAGGAATTGGCATCATGAAGGTCAGGCAGGGCCTTGCAGCGTTAGACTCCATTTACTCTTAACTGATCCAAAAGAAATATGTTTAATGTTCTCCCCCCTACACGTTAATTTATCTTTCTTACTTCTATTCTACTTCTACCTTGTTTTCAATCCCAAAGTAATTATTTTGCTAAATGTTAGGGGTCATAGCAAATAAGGGGTTTTACTGTTTGAAATACTAGGTTCTACAAGAACATGGATTTACCTACAGTAAAATAAAGCTTGACTATTATTTACGTGTGCCCGTCTAGCTCAGTCGGTAGAGCGCAAGGCTCTTAACCTTGCGGTCATGGGTTCGAGCCCCACGGTGGGCGTTTTTATTTTTTCACTTTAAACTCTAATCTTTTTTATTTTTTCACTTTAAACTCTAATCTTCAATATTGGCCTTTAATTTTCCTCGTTAATCAGATTATTTCCATGGAAAAATATATATATATATATAAAAATATTGTTCTCAAAAGATTCTGTAACTTTGTTGTGGAGTCATCCTAAAAGGTCAAAACGTGAATAAACTACAATAAAAAAAGTAAACATGCATAGGCTCCACCCCTTCTCTCAGCAGTGTTCATTACCTATGTATGTCTTCAGATTTTTTCAAATTTTAACTTGGTGTATTTTATTAGACAGAGGAGGGGTGAAAAACTTTCTTGAGTTGCAAAAGATAAGGAGAGAAAACCTGCCATGACTATTACTTTATACCAACATCATTATTCATCAATGTCATGAAATTAAAGTTGCATTAATTATAATATTTGGTTTCAACAAGGAGAATATTTCCAAATAGAAACAAACAAAATCAAAACCGAACTCAAAAGTGAAAAAAAATACACCCCCCGGTTAATTAGGTCACAACAAATAATGTGTGATCATGAAGCGAAATAGGGCAAAAAAAATTGAGACCTAAGAAACAAGAGAAGTAAGTAATGGTATAGCAGTAAAATCGACCAAACAAAATTGTATTAAGTATAGCAAGACAAGGACACTCCTTAATTAGGTACTGTAGAGTATATTATTTTGGATAATAGTACTATTATGTAGCATGTAGGTGTGCTTGCTAGCTAGCTACTATAATGCTCTCCAAGGTGTCAAAATTAAAAATTACTACATATGAAATGATGGAGTCTTTGATAACAATGAAGAAAGAAAGATGAGGATAATTATTGGGATGGAGACAGTGATCTGCATCTGTGGACTGTGGCATGGTGATAATGTACGCAAGTAATGCTGCTACATTGCTATTTCTATGACTTTTATTTCTTTGATTTTGTCCAAAGTTACAAAATTGGAGTGTG